>JBBMKC010002156.1:0-19481 GCA_037834085.1 Bipalium vagum | reverse complement strand
ACAATCAAAATAAAGCAAAGTCGTAAAATATTCACTAATTAAATAAGATAAAAGTCATAACAATGTTCGGTGATACTGCAAGCCTTTCCAAGCCTCATTCCTTCCTCTTCTTGGTTGATGATCTCCACAAAACTAAGAGATCATAAATAAAGAATTGAGTTTATCATAACTCGCAGAATACAAAATACCAAATAATAAAGTATAAGTGAATTATTAAATTCACAGCTTCGATTAATTATAAATTTTACAGAACGGGAATATTATTTCAAATTTCTGTTTTTGTTTAACTTATTTATTTTTCCAGATTCTTCTTTTTGTTTTAGTTTCCACCATTTACGGTTTGTCAAGTTAGTTGTTAGATTCATTATTTTTCTTCAGGGCGCCTGCCCTCTTCCTAGTGCAGATTAAGTTCTTCTTTAAATTATAAAGTTGACATTTCGATCATAAATCTTATTTTAAAAATCCTATTTTGTACATTTTCATAAAAATAAAAATTTGAAAAATTTAAAGTTATTTACTTAAAAGAATTTGACAATATTTAATACCCTTTTTAGTTGTGATTGGTACACTACCTTCACAAATACAATTTAAGGGGTCAGAAATATTGCCCAACCATGTTCAAACCTATCAACGGTATTATTAAAAAGGGTCTATCAGCTGCAGCTGTGACTGGAGAAATTTGCGACGTGTAAGGCAAGGATGAGCTCAAGGAAAATACGGCTCAATGGTTGCTTCGTCGCTTTAATCAGGGAGATACCGGTCTTGAGTTTTAAGTTGATCTTTGTCGTGAATTACTCCAGAATCATAAAGAAAACCTCTTTTGAAGATGCTTAAAAGTGGGTTTTTCCGTGATTCTAGTAGAGATATACGGTGGCTTCTGCCTGACCAGCCAACTCAGCAAGGAGTTTCAACAGATCGCTTCGAAAGTGATCCTGTGCGTTTGGTTGGATTACGAGGGGCCTTTGCACTGGGAAATTGTTTCGGATGGTCGAGGTATCGATGGTAACCTTTATGCTGAACAACTGTAGCGAGTTCACGATTCTTTGAGCACTTGTTTCCTAGCATTGTTAAATTATGGTAGAGCATTCCTGCAGCTTGATAATGCTCCAGCTCATACATTACGAATAATGAAGTGGAAAATTCAGGAACTACAAGGCATCGAAGTCATCCTCCATCCAGTGTATAGCGCGGATCTCGCTCCTTCTGATTATCAAATGTTTCGATCTCTCACATTTTTTACGAGGGAGGCAGTTTGGGTCAGAGGAAGAGCTCGAAAATGGAATAGCCGAAGTCTTTCCATCAAAAAAACCTGAATGGTATCGCCATGGAATTGAGCAGTTGGCAGAAAGATGGATTCAAGTTATAGAAACTGATAGATTTGTTTCAAGGATTAATGTGATCTGTTTTAAAAACAAAGTGTAAATCAAGTATTTGCTTAAATAACTTTCGACTCGATTTGATATATATCCTGGATCAGGAAAAATAAATTTATTACATTATGTTGTCTTAAAAGAAAACTATATAGATTACAATATTTTTTTTAAATATATCAAATAGTATAGATGATTTAAGAGAAAGTTTTTGATAATTATAAATTTGAATAATTATCTAGCTGGATAACTCAGATTTTCAATATTTAATAAATTAAAATCAATTACTTGCTTAATTTCATCTGAAAAATTAACCTGAAATTTTTTTACATTATATATTTCTAAATATTGAGGTGGGTAATTTCTAGTATTCTAAAAAATATTCTGGTATCATTTTTTTAAAAAAATTATATGATAAGTACCATATCGCTTTATGAGTTCTCTTTAACTTCTGCAATATATTGGTTTAATTGTATTAGTGATTGATAAGGTTATAGGATTTACTGATTTCCGATCCGAATTAATTATTATTCCCTTAAGTAAACATGTTACAGAACAGTAACTTCCAGGTTCACCATATATCCCTTGTTTCTTAAGACCAACATTAGGTTTTCGATGAACCAGCTGGCTACTCGAAATTTTCAATAATTTTACCAGGACTTACAATCTCAACATATATTGAAAAATCTTAAAATTGTAAACCAGTAAACCATGGAATTAAAAGTTGCCAGATAATCTTTAATATAGTTCAATATTTAAAAAGGAAATTGAGTAAAAACATTCTAGAAAACTCCAGTGATGCAGCTTTTAAATAGTTAACGCCTTAAATTTATGTTGATCGTCAAAAGTGTAGCTGAATATATGTTCTTTGATTTTCTATAAAAACAATTTGAAAGAGGATTTATTCAGGAATTTTATACAATTTTAACAATGGTTGATCTAGTTGACCGGTACCCAAAATTTGCAAATTCTCATTTATAGACTTCTTCATTTTATTTAAATACCAACACTGGATTAATTCTTTAACAGTTCTTCCGACAAACTAAAAATTAATAATCGAATTCCCTTTTAAAAATATTACTAAAATTTACCACTTTTGTCAACAATTTAAAGTTATATTTAAAGACTTCCAGTAACATAAAAAGCTGTAAAATTTCATTATGAGACCACACGAGATTATTAAATTTTGTCTTTTTTACTGCTTCCAAAGATTCATCAATATTTCCCTTGTTAATAGTCAAAATAAAAAGACTAGTTGGTTCGCAAACTCTGAAATTTAAATCCTGCTGAAAACTGTAATAAGAGATAATATGAAATACCCGTATTCCTCCTTGGCTATATTTATATATTTTACCAATTGATCTTCATCAGTTTCATTCACAATATCGGGAGACCATAACAGAATCTCCTCTTGATTATCAGCTAATTGAATTTCTAAATTTCTAAATCAGTAAATTTCTTTAATTTCGGGTATTACCTGAGAGAGATTCAGGCATAATTTTTAAATAACTAGCGAATATTAAAACAAGTCTTAACAAACAAAATTCGAAAAATAAAAATGCTTTATTTTTAGAATGAAATTTTTGCAGATAATTATAATTATTAGGACAAAGAAATGTATATATTTAATTATATTAAAATATATTTTTGGATAAAAATAGATTTATTAAATTTATCATTATAAAAATTAACTTTTGAACTAAACCTTTTTAATCGAAATGATTTATTGAAATCAAAATTTTAATTTTGTTTCTTATCATTTTGATTTGAAAAATATTTACATTTCATAAATAAAATTGGAAAATAACAGTGGAAATTTTTAATAAAATTAATCAGTTTTCTTTTAAATTACTGATGATTTAAAATTCAGTCAATTAGGATTTTGATATTTTGTAGAATCCTTAAATTATGTCATATATTTAAACAAGATGTATTTAAAATTTCTTAATGTTGATTAATGGAAAATTTATTGATTTGCAAATGTAAGTTCAAGTGATTTTTTAGACCATCATTTTTAATTGATCCTTTATGACCCCACCATTTTTATTGATTCATCTTAATTACTCATCATTTTCTATTGATACATTTTAAATACTCTCCATAAATGCTCTCTCTCTATGAGCCTTTCCAGAAATTTGAACAATTGAACTAGGTCAACCTTAAATGATTGGATTCAATTGGTATTGTCTTTTAACTTTACTTAGTTTTTCAACTACTTTTTTAAAGAACATAATCCATAAAATACAATTTTAATCTTAATCCATAAATATGAAATGCAAAAATTATTAAATATTTTTATCTAAAAATATTCAACATGTTTTATTATAAAATGTATAAAAATATATTTTTGCAACAGTCTGGAATGTTACTATTTGAGCTCCAGATGCTGGCTGCATCTTATTCTTTTTTCCCCTCTGTCAAACATTTGTGGAGCATCCCACAATGAACATTTTACTGTTGAAAACTTTTATTTTAGTGAAAAATTTTTATTAAAAATTCTTGATTAATAAACATTTATTATATTGTGATTTTATTTTATGATGTGAGAGATTTGTAACTGATGACCACCAAATTCTTTTACAAAATATTGTTATTGTTATTATTATTATTATTAAATTATAAAAGTAAAAATATAAATATTAGTAAAAATTAAAATTGGTAACCTTAAGTTACTATATATAAAAGAATGTAAAAAAATAATAATAAATCTGAAAATAGAAAACTAAGTACAATAAATTATATTATAAGTATTCTAATAATTACTAAAAATAAATAAATAAGAAAAATATATAATATAAAAAGGATTACCTGAAGACAAAAAGACAAAAAATAGAGGACAGTAATAAAAACGGCAAGAACGATATAAGAAGGTTAAAAATCCAACACACGAGTTCGCATTATAAAATTCCAGTGATAGCGTCAGACATTTGATCGCGACAGAAATTCAATCCAAATATCGGTAGACATTGCCACGTTGGTCCAGACGTAAACGAATTTCGTAAACAAAAAGAAATTCCATACAGTAGAGAGTTATATAAATAAGAGCCAGATTATCAACAATAAAAAGAAAAAAGGAGAGAATTATAGATCGAGAAGGCCGTAACTCATCAATAACATTATTAGGTAAATCTTGTGGTTAATTATACTATTATTATTAATATTATTGAGCATACTATGTTTGATTTGATCAAAACAGCAGTGTACTATATTTTTTAATTAAGTAAATATAAAATCTTTAAGCAATCTTAACCAATTGACTTGAAGCTTAAATTCACATTTCTTTTAAATAATTACTCGGTACTTTACCGTTGATCAAATGCATTTTGCTGTTTCTCTTTTTCTTCATTTTTTGTTCAAAGTTTGCACAGTCGCTAGCTCGCAAACTTCTTGAGGGCTTTAACACACTAGACTAAGTCTGTGTTTAAAGATTTCTGATCAGGCAGTTTAAAATCTCATTGTTAAATTGTAATTTAAGGTTTGTAAAAGAAATTTTTCAACAAAGATTTTGTTAAAAATTAGTTCTTTCGTTTTGAATTATTTTACATTGTGACAGTAATTTTTTTTATTGTGCTTGAACGTTCATCCGTAAACCCTTCTGATATATTAAGTACCTTGTTAGGTGACCTAAAAGCCTAAGTTAAGTCTTTTGAAAATCAGCCACTTTTTAGGAATTTAACACATTGTTAATTATCGACACCGTTGCGCCTGAATCGATTAATTCTGATAACAATAGACCATTGATCATTACTTTTATCATCGACTCTGTTCTTCCTTTGATTATTCATTTTCAGTATATTCACTTGAGGTTTATATATATACGGGGATACCTAATCTGGTTACTCCCCCTTCATCCAATTCTTGTACGGGTAACTTTCCCTATGCAAATTCAACCTCTGCTTTTTCCTCGTCTGGTATCTCGTGGTACAAGATAGAATCCAGTGCTGGATAAATTTGTGCCCTGTTAACGATATATATCTGATTGGTACCATTGGTAAAATTATGTTAATCTTGACAAAATTCCCCACTTTTTGGTGTCGTTGGTGCCATTTTCTTCTTTCTCGTTTTCGGTTTCTTGGCTTGATTAGAGAAAAATTCCGGTTCTTCTTCATTACTGCTCGATGAACTACCTCATCTATTTCCCTCCAGCTGCACTTCATTATCAGGCTTGTCTTGCCTTCTTTCACGAAAAACCTTCTTGAGTTTCGTTAACTCTTTTCCATGGTGATGGATGATTACAAATTTTGCTAAAACGGTAAACAAGCCGTATTTAGCCGCCAAGTAAATCCGATTGTTCGGTATAGCGTATATATAGACATGATCTGTGACAACCCCATTTTATCAACATAAATATAGAGCAACCTTGTTTTTCATAATTAATTTTACAATAGCTCTTTCTAGTTTTTCTCTTGGTGTTGGATTTTGAATATTGTTCATTTCATGTATCATTTCAACATCAACAAAATGTCTATCTTTTAAATCTTTTGAAATTTATTTTACATAATGTTTCATTACAACTTGATCAATTCTGTATTGTTTTGGAATTGGAGCAATATATAGTATTCCAGCTTCATTGTAATGTTCTGTTATTTCATTATAGTTTTCTAATCTTTTATCAATATGGAATTGGAGCAATATATAGTTTTCCAATTTCATTGTAATATTCTATTATTTCATTATAGTTTTCTAATCTTTTATCAATATCAAAAATTTATAAAAAATCAAAACCAAATTTTTGAGGTTTGGGTGTTGAAAAAACCTTAAAACCAAATTTGGTTTATTCAATATTCAATATTGAAAAAAACTTAAAGCAAATTTGAAAAAAATTAAAAGAAAATTTATGGGGTTTGGGTGTTAGGTTCAACCTTTCAATTAGAAACTTCTCATCTCCTTATTGACAAACCATGAAATAGTAACTTTAACAGGTATGTATATATTTATTATTTTTGTCTTCTAATTCACTCTTTTATTTATTTTTTATGGATCAATGTGATAGATGTTGGATAGCCATGAAGGAGAGGCCTCAGAAACGATTATCAAGGACACTGGTGCGTTGGATTTTATCGAGAGGCTATTTTATGCTTTATATGCAAGATTTATATGAGAGTTATTTCAAGAATCAAAAAATTTACTTTGAGGTCAGAGACGAGATGAATCCTTGTTTAAGATCATTATTATTATTGTCTTAAAAATTTATTAATGAATTTATATTTTAGATTCAATCCCTAAAAATGAGTTATGGGCCTTTGGTATTGTGGGGATGGTCGGTTATTGGGAAATTAAATTTACAATCAGTTTAAAATAGAAGTTTGAAAACTTTATTATCCATTATAAAGACTATAGTTCGTCAAGGGTCTACTATAATGAGTGATGAATGAAAAGCCTAATCTATTTGGATAAGAACAAAATTTTGACTATTCTAATCAATCAAAAATTATATTTTGTAAATAATGAAATCAGCATCAACACCCAATGAATTGGAATAATTTTCAACAAAACTGAAACTGAAGATCAAGAAGATGAAAGTGGTCTATGGGACTGTTCTCATTTCTTATTCATCCGAATGGATGCAGAACCAGAACGTTCAAAAAGAAACTCCACACTGAATATTTATTTTAAAACGTTTTTTGGTTAAGAAAACACATGATGTAAACTTATAGGTGAGAAATAAATGATTTATTCATGGGCGAAAAAAATCTGCAACTATTTTATTATTAATATAATAAAGTTCACTAAGAAAGTGTAAAAAATGTAAATCATTTAATGCAAGAATGTTCATTAATTGCCGAGAACCTTGCTAAATTCTACAGCACTTTCTCCCTTAATATCCTTCTTTACAACAGTGACAGGAGCCTGAGGATACAAAGTTCCTTTCAGATAATTCTGAAATTATTAAAGTAAATATTATTCCTAATTAAAAGGTACATGGGCATAAATCAAAGCGTTTTTCCGTTCATTTTGACTAGCATTTTCTCCCACATAAACATACACGACCTGTCCGTTATCAATGAGGAAAATATCCTATGTAAAATGTATGACATGAATTCATCAAAAATTTATCCATTACATCTTCATTGATATGAGACCTGTTAAAATTATCAGAAGCCACCTTTTCGAATTTTAATGATCCAGAAGCATCGGAAATTCTAAACGAGAAAGCAAGTGAAATAAAAGATTACTAATTGAAAGTTCGAAATTCGAGCTTTAATTCTTAATTCAGCAATTAAGAACACTACTTAAATAATTGTTTCTGGTTCGAACTTAAAGATTTATGGTGTTGATCTTCTATGTCTGGATCAGCATCTGAAAGCTTTTTGTAAAATTCGTTGTTTGGTGTAATTTCGCTTTCATCGATCACTTCAATTTTCAGTTTACCATTGCGATCCGAGTTCAACTGTTGACTAAATTGTTGAGCTCGAAATCGTTCATCTTTGTTAGCCAATTTTCCAACCCATTGAATTATATGTGTTCCAGTATCATAAAGGAAAACATCGTCAGAACTCAGATTTTTTCTTGTTGCAGAAACCTATCAAAAGCTCAGTCTCATAACATGAAAAAATCTTCTACCTCTGAAATAACGATATTTTTCTTTTCTCCTTTCACCCGTAGTAATCTAGGTGTATATTCATGTACAGCAACGTGTCTAAATCCGGACTCATGACCCCCTTTAAGGTATCTTAAAGAAAAAATATGAGAAATAATCATTCAGCTGAAAAGTGAGGTAAAAAATAATAATTAAATAACTTCTGATGACGAGCTCAGATTCGATAATTACATTTTTGGAGATATCCGCTCAATACATTGAGAAAACGTAAATATTATTTGGTAACATTTAAAATCTTGGTATGAAAATAAATTTAATTAAAGTCCACCTTTTCCAAAAATCAAAATTGTAGTGGCTTTTCTTTTCTTAGAGTTTTAAGAAAAAAAATAGTCAAAAGATCCTGGTTTTTAAAGTTTTCTTGGTGTTTTGAAGGGTAAAAGAAAAAATCCAAATTAATTTATTTATTTTCAACACAATCCCTCTATAAATGGAGGAACTTATTTCAATTTCTGATGAACGAGATTATTACATCTGCACAGATCAGTAAATCTTTGCGCATATGCAATACGATGAAATAAATACTTTTGTTCTTCGGAAGATACGATATTTTTAATTACCTATGTAATTTCACCTGACTTAAAAATATTGTAAGAGCCTGCTTGCGTTAGATGACCAGGCAACGAACGCTTATATTGCTCTGTTGCGGGATCCTAGTAATCGAAAGGCTGCTGGTATTCAATAACCAAACCCAATGATAACTGATGACTAAACAAGAAACAAGAGGAAGATTTTCCTCGACAGAGGTGTCTTTTCATAAATAAGTTTTTGTTGAAAAATAATTAAAAACCTTAATAGTTACCTTTACCTATTGCTTTGAAGAATGTATGGTAATAAAAATACAAAATCAAAAGAAGCAACATCCAGAAAATATACTGAATGTTCAAACAATACATGAAAGGAAGTTCTTCAATATTTCTTAAATTTAAGGTTTTTTTTCTTTTGTAAGTCAGACACCTGACGAAATTCTTTTCATATACAATTCTTCCAGTAAAATGTGTCTTAATTTGGTACTCATCTGTCATATAGTAATAATTAGAAATAATTTCTGGTATTACTACCCTTTACAGACTTCAAGTTTCAAAATTTCGATTGGTTAAATGAAGATTCATATACATTTATGAAATATAATTAAATTTCCCTTTGATAAAGAATTTTTACTGCATGATATTCAATTTTATTCGTGAAACTGAAAACCAACAATACTTTGATTTAGGCAGATATAAAAATAGAAAATACTGTACAAAACGAACAGCTGTAATGAAATGGGAGAAATAAAATTATACGTTAAATTCACAAGTTTTGGTAGAAGTTGAAATCTTTCAACCATCATGTCGTCGTTTTCTGTTTCTGTTTAATAAAGATTAAATGTCTACCAATTTATTAAGTCCGGATTATATCAATAAAAGGTTATATGTTTATTGGATGAGTAGGTTGATTAAAAGCAAAAAAGTTATTAGTATAAATCATTTCGTCTGTTTAAAAACTGATTGTAATACGTATGTTAACATAGAACAAAATTTATTCATGGTAACTGAGTAATTTTTTCACAAAGGATTACATTTTTGTTCGAGAAAAAATTAATATGACAATAATTTGTCTAGTAATACCAGTGCAAGGTGGTCCACTGACTCGATTATTTTTAGTTTCCATCTACTTTTCTACAATCTTCTAATGTCAAATCGATCCTCAAAAGAAAGTCGTGATCTTTCATTTCATCCTACAATTCCAAAAATACCAGCCATTACGTCTTTAAATATAACCACATATCTCCATACTTTATATATGGGAAATAATTGACATTGATTAGCTACACTACTTATGAACGGACTCAATTAATTTCTTCAAAGTTCTTTGATTTACATTATCATTAATCAAAAAATATTTTATAGTATTATATTATTTTATTTTATTTATTTTTAATTTAATTTAATTTAATTTAATATTTAACAATAAAAAGTAATAAAATAGGAAAGTTTGATTTCTGAAAATTTTCGTTTCAGTAAATTTAATATTATTCATTGTACTTGTAATGTTAATCATAGGTAACAGGTTAAGTGATTTATTAATTTGAATTAATTAAATTGATGTCACAGTAAACAATATTAAAAATCACGCTAAACCAGACATTACATGATAAATTAAAAATGACTATTTTTGACCTTTATAAGTCAATAGAAACAATTCATACCTTTAACATTTAAGAAATATTTATAAAGATATCAGTTCAATTGTAGAAGGAAGTCCACACAAAAAATTTGTATAAAAGTTAAAAAATATATAAATAAAATGATATAATTTATAAATATATAAAAATATTTATATATAAAATATTAGAAGGAAAATTAGATTTAATAAATTTTGATTTTCTAACATCATTATACTTCCATAAATTGTACTTAGCAGATATAAATACTCGAATAAAAGATTATCTATTTTGAAACTGTGAGGTAAATTGAAAATTAGTCTTTCCATGCGCGTATGTGAAAGATCCCGTGTTCGAATCCCGGTATCTCCGATTAATTTTCAACTAACAGAAACAAAAAAGATATGGACGGTTTAAAACATATATTACTTTATCAAATTTACTTATTTTCCAAAAACCGCTGTTTACAACCAGAATACATTATACATGGCCATTACCATATATAGATAAGAAATTTATACAAATGAAACAGAAAGCCATAGTTAAAACAATGATTTTAATAATCAAATTATACCGGGTCCACAATAATTTATAAAAATTATTATTATTATTATTATTATTATTATTATTATTATTATTATCATTTTATATTATTTTTGCACATTTTAATGTTTTCATATGATTAATCAATGGAATTTATTTGTTATACAAAATTTATTTTTAAAGTATAAAATATTTTCGAAATAAAATTAAGACATACATTATGCTAGCAAAGTAAGTCTTGAAAAGAGCCGATTCGTAATGTTGAACTTCACGATGCTGGATCGGCTTATCATCCAGTAGGGTATCCAATTCAACGGTTTTATAAGCAGCTGTACCATATTCATCCTAATAATAACCTTAAATCATATTGATAATAATGATATGAAATTTTTACTTGACTTGAATACTTACCAATCCAAAAATGGACATCATAGTGAAGTTCATTTTCAATTTTATAAATCTAAAGTTGATATCATTAATTATTTAACTTAGATTTGTTTTACATTCAACACAATATACGAGTCTCCTTCATAGAATTCTCCGTATTGTTTTTTTGGCCATTCAACAACTTTAAATTTCTAAAAAGAGGGGTTAGATACGTTCCCAACAATAAACCGTTGTCAACCTCAATCCTCCAAACAAACAAAGCTGGATGGTCGCACACTTTAGCAGAATTCCAAGCCGTTTCGGTTTCAGCTGACGATTCTGATTTTTGGAAAATAAACGTTGCATAAAAAACAACATATCCTTACTGCTCACACTGCGGTGTTCGCCAGAACCTATGAGCTCAACATTCGAATCTTTCCAATCGTATACTTCGGGTTTCTTCAACATATTGACGGAGAATGAAGCTTATTGATTGATTATTCAGATTTATACTTGTTATTTACGATTATAAATGCCATTTGTTGACCAATGGTTGATTTCAGTCTACCACACCACACTTTAATGATAAAAACGGACAGTGAATCACGGGGGTATTGATCATTTTCAATAACAATGTCGCAACAATGGTCGTAGGTTTATCTCAACAATGCTACAGTTAATCGCAAGACAGCGGTGATATTGTTTTGTTGGTCCATTGTGTTTGCGGAGCTCCAATTTTCATCATACTGTCTTTATTTGTCAGAAATAGTTTGGTAAATATGATCACAAAGTCAATACTCATCTAAAAAGTTTCTCCAAATTTTAGATTTTTTAAGAATTATTATCTTGTGAAGAGAGGTACTGCATATTTATGGGAGAGGGAATATAAAAATATATTTTTATTCAGGGTAAATCCAACCGTTACATAATCCCACGTTTTCAAATGATGCTCAATTTTTAATAATATTTTCTTGAATTATATATATTGTTTTAACATGCTTAGTCCGACTTCAGCAATTAGGTTTATGACCTTTGCCTTTTGTGTTTTGTTTATTACTCAAGATACCTTTGGCTTAGACGTTGAATATTTATCAAATTGTTTTGCATTAAATTATTTTCTTTTTCATATTTATGAATTGAAAAAACAGACTATTATACTTCTGTGTATATTTTTTTCGTGATTTTGAATAATATACAGGGTGCTTGTGATAATTGGCAAAAATATGTTATGCTTTTGTAAGAAAAAAATATTAATTATTGATTTGTTCAAAAAAATATCCTTTAACAGGAATAATTGTTTCAACTCGACCTTGAAATTTTTTTATTATATAATAGGTTGGTGCAAAAATAATGCATCTTTTTGATAAACTAAAGCATTTTTTAACTAAAACATTTTTTTAACTAAACAATACACTTGTTAAAATCTAATTGTTATTCTTAGTAATATTCACTTGTTTAAGAGCATTAATTAAATAATAATTTAAAGTTAAATTTAAATATTTCATAATTTATTTAGAAATGAAAACTGTGTTTTAGATTTCGAAAAAGGACTTCCGTAAAATATAATTTTATGAGTTCAAGCTAGGCAGAATCGCTCCGGAAACAGCATGAAATATTAATGCAGTATGTGGCATAGGAAGCATGAACAAAAGTTTGGAGGATAAAGAAGGTCGTGGACGTCCATCAGCTGTAGAAAATGATCAATTAGAGGCTGCCATCGAATCTGTAAACCGAATCGAATCGAAAAACACAAGAGAATTTGCAAAAGAACTTCAAGTTCACCATTCAACAATTGTGAGACACCTAGGACAAATTGGAAAAGTGAAGAAGCTGGACAAATGGGTGCCACACGACCTCAATGCAAACAAAAAATTACGTCGCTTTGAAGTTGCGTCTTCCCTTCTTTTCCGTAACAAGAACAATCCATTTCTCAATAGAATTGTAACATGTGATGAGAAATGGATCTTGTACGATAATAGGCAACGCTCTGGTCAATGGCTGGACAAAGTGAGCCTCCAAAAACCTTTCCGAAACAAAAATTGCAACAGAAAAAGGTAATGATAACTGTTTGGTGGTGAGTACATGGTTTAATCCATTTCAATTTCCTGGATCCTGAAAAAACGATCAAACAGTTACTGTCAGCAAATCAACGATATGCACCAAAATTACAAATTTTGAGTCCAGCTTTGGTAAACAGAAAAGGACCAATCATTCTCCAGAATAATGCCAGACCACACACCTCAATATCAACCTTGCGGAAATTTAACGAACTGGGTTACGAAATTCTGCCCCATTCACCATATTCCCCAGACTTAGCACCAACAGAGTCCAACTTTTTCAAATATCTACAAAACCTCCTTCAAGGTAAGTGCTTCAACAACCGAGCCGGCGCTGAAAACGCCTTCTTGGAATTTGTGAGGTGCACACAAACGGATTTCTATGTTTCTGGTATCAACAAGCTTATTTTGCGTTGGCAGAAATATGTGGAATCACAAGGATGTTACTTTGATTAATAAATATTTGTCTGTTCCGACTTATGATATGCTAAATTTGAAGTTATTATTTTTGCACCAACATAATATATTAGGTTCTTTCAAAAGAAGTTACTAATTTTCACATCACCATTTAAAGGTCATTGATATCATTTAAAAATGTAAGTTTTATACTTTCAGTATTTACATTTTTTCTAAAAATATCATTTAACCCTATTATTAAAAGATTCATTTTAAAATGGAAAACATCAACATCAAAAACGTCTCATTCTTTTTTAAGAATACAAATTGTGTAATAACTTCAAGAAAGATACAGAAAACATCAACATAGCGTTTTAATAAAACACTGTGAATGAAAGGGGTTCTTTTTGATAATATGAAGCGATCAGAAACGGTGGTTAGGTAGTAACGAGGCTCCAAAACTCATTCCAAAACCGATTCGACGTTAAAAAGTCTTGCTAACTGTGTGTTGGAGCACACAAGAAATCATTCACCACAACCTTTTAAAAGCAGGCGAAACAATTACCTCAGAAAAGAACTGCAGTGAACGAAAAGTTACTCATGAGAAACGTAATGAAATACCTCTTGTTTGATCAATCATAAAGGAATAGTTATTCTGCAAGATAACGCGAGTCAACATATTTCTTCGTTAACTATGCACAAGCTCAATCAGCTTAATATTGAAATGTCTCATTTCATAAGCACGCACTATATAAAACGCTGTTTTAAAAAGTGGACACACTTCTTTATCTCTCACTTTATACGCCTCAGCTCGATCCAACTGAGGAAACATTCAGTGCTTGCAAGGAAAAAATAAGGTGATATAATTGTAGTAATCCTGGAGAATTACAAGACAAATATCAATTTCCAATAACATTAAAAGAGAAAAGTACCAAGGATTCTTTAGAAATATGCAAGGATACCTAATTAAAGCCTTTAGCAGATAATTTTAGTGTAAATAAAACATACCATTTAATAGTTTTAATTTGGTTATTATTATTGGATTATATATTTTAATAAACTTATATTAATTATTTTAAAATGCCGTGTAACAGTAACGAATCCAGTGAGTTCGTTACTTGTCGAGTCTCCATTACAGAAAAACCGAAATCACTATAAATTTTATTT
Organism: Bipalium vagum; assembly: GCA_037834085.1. Lineage (NCBI taxonomy): Eukaryota > Metazoa > Platyhelminthes > Tricladida > Geoplanidae > Bipalium > Bipalium vagum. The sequence continues at coordinate 4,838 of JBBMKC010002156.1, read as the reverse complement.
AAAAATTCAAAATGAAAATTCATAATAAACACAAAAAAAAATCAATAGCACTCTCGTAAGAATAATCTGAGTACAAAATCAAATAATGTAAACTATCAGCTGAAAACCAAAGTAAAAAAGACAATGGAAAGGTAATGGAAAGTGAATCAAATAATCGAATACTGTAAATGAATTAAGAAATTAAATACTTCTATATAACGGGAGTAACAAAAATTTTGAGAAAAATGTCCAGTCATTTTAACTTACTTTCTGACATGTTTTAATATCTTGGTATTTGTTTAAATCAATTAATATGGTCTATATTTTACTTATAGATGTATTTCCGTTTTGCTTATTATTTGAAATGTCATCAAAATTAGAATTAAGAGAAATTATATATCAATTGATTGGAAGCATATTTAAAAACCGCTAAGTTGTTGAGATATATAAGAACAAATATTTCAAAAGCAAGTAAATATCGTGCAAATCATGATTGAAAAAATAATATCCCAGTCGAAAGAAAGAAGAAGAAATGTAGACCTTATGCTTTGGACTCATCAAAACAGAGAATTCTGGCACAAACTGTCAAAAAAATGATATGGGTTGTCTACGCGTGCATTATTCAAAACATTTAGAGTGTCACGTATGGGAATCAGTTGAGTAATGAAGAAAAAGATCTAAAATATCAAAATCGTCAAAATTCAAAAATATACTGATGTCCAAATTGAAAAATACCAAGATGTTGTTGAGCAAGACGATTGAAGTACTTCACCAGTGGAAAAGTGATCATAATGAATGATGAGAAATATTTTACATTTTCAAACAGTCAACTAGCGGAAATTGCGATTTCTACAAATCGATTCAATTGCCTCTTTTTTATAACAGACTGTCGTAACTGTCTGACAATTCCTGTAGTCCTAAAATAATAATAAAAATAAAACATTTATTATTTAAAGTTCTTTATTTAGGGTACTTAAAAAAATTGATTATTCATCTTAGACAAATACGTTCGGGCTGAGCTTGATAATTAAAAACTCCAAGATTCTCCATTAACTAACGGATAGGTTATATAATGGAGTAGCTGAATCTCTGTAGGACACAAGAGAGTAAGTTGAAAATTTTGAACTTAAAATTGTGGTGAAATTGAAGATAGAATAGAATTCGAAAGTGAATCGATCAAACTGAAAGGATGAATTGGTCGGATCAAAAGTGATTGACCCTTCAGAGATTATTTGTTACATTTATTCTTCAGTTAGCAGTTATCAAATAAATTTTTCGAATAAAACAGTGGAGTCAAAGGCAAAAAATAAGCAGAAAATATACGTATATTGTTTCTGAATATTAACAAAATTATATTTTTTCAGAAATATTTACCGACTGATAAATTGAAAGAAATGGAAAATTTATAAAAATAAACATTCAAATTTGCCAAATAAAGTAAAATTTAAAAAATAAAAATTGATGAGGACCGCATTTTATATATGAAAATTTTAATTGCCTAGTATCCAGAAAATTTTATAATAATTTTATAATAATCGATTTTTTTGATATTAGTAAAAAAATTAAGTTATGGTTTTAAAATTTATTAAAATAAAATATTAAAAATAAATCTGAAAATAAAAAAATATTTTATTAAAATCGATGCAAAATTATTTAATGATTTTACCATTTTAATTAAAAATAATTAGAAAAAATTAATGAATTTATTTGTCCTACAATAATTAGAAACTAAACCTTTAAAAATATTAAATTCGATTTCTTTCCAGTTTTAATTACTATTTTTTATTTCAATTTTTTCAAAAGTAATAATTTGAAAAGAATTGATCACGCAATTTATGTTTATGGTAGACCTTATGAAGATATCACATGGTTAATTCGATGTTTTAACTTGCCAAATAATCGTTTATTTTTGTGACTTGTAATTATGACCAAAGACATTTTCATATGAAGAATCGCTGATCATATTGATTTAGGTTTTCATCATTCATTTGACGCGATCTTCACCATAAGCAAGTACTACCTTAGATCAATGGTTTCTATACGCTCTCTTTAATACAATGTTTCTCGACATTATATATTCATAGTTCTTGGGTTGTCAAACTTCAATATGTAATTATTCATAACGGTTATATTGTTAGTAGACAGTAGTAGTCTACTGAAAAATATATTTGGCTTCCATATTATTATCATTTTTATTTATTACTTAAATTTTTAATAATAGTCGATCATTCTGGTGGTTGTAAAGAGAGATTGTACAGTAGTTGAATGAGTTGGAACTATTAAAAACTTAGTATAAAAAATCATAAAGTGACTAATTCCAACATATTAAAAAGCTAGTCCTTGAAACAATGTGATTCAAGATCACATTTAAGATTCTGATCATTTTCAATTGTTGATCCAATTGTGGTTAGCAAATTTAATAAGAGCTCTCTTTTGATTGGCTGAAAAGATAAATAATTTATGCTATTGTCATATTTATTATAAAACAATTTCCATTTTTATTTTTCATACTTGCCAAAGTACTTCTTCTTTATCAATTTTACTAAAATGCAAAAAAGTAAAAAGTATGACTGGAAAGATTCTAATGTTGAGCTCATTGGTACAACAGAAGATCGATCTGTTAAAAGTAAGTAAACAATTGTTGTTTAGGTAGTAAAACATTACGTGCATTTCTTCAGAAACATCGGCCGAAACTGAAAAAGCATGGGACAAGGCTAAAGTTTGTAACCATCCAGCACTGTTCATTTGGAGAATTGAAGTAATTTATCAAATTATTTCATATTTGTTAAGGAAACTTGAAATATACATACTTACTCAAACCTATAACTGCCTGTTTGGATCCCCTTGTATTTAGAAGCCTTTAGTTAAGTTTCATGAAAATAAGTATTATTTTTATTTACGGAAAACTAAATCCATGTCCACATTGAAGAACTCATTAATTATCTCTAGTCCTCACACAGCGACTTCAAATGCTACGTTGTGGGTAACGTTGGGGGTATTGTTCTTTTCCATAATAATATTAAAAATATCACATTTTAATCAAACTTGAGTCAAAATTATTATTATTTTGTTGACTGCTTTTCTCCAGGAGTTTTAATAATTGTTTTTCACCAGGGATATTTATGAATTCTTTGTTTTCCTTTAGAATTATTTTGGAAAAATTGATTTATCTTATTTATCATATTAGAACTTTTTTGAATAAGATCTTTGTGTTCTCTGAAATGTGGACTGGATGTCTTAATTGGATTTATATGGCTATACACTTATGACTTCGATCACCTATAATAATATAAATCTTGTACACAATAAATAAATAAACATATCGAAAAGGAAAATATGTTTCTCAAAGGACAGTGACATCTGTACGTTTATTTAACAACTGACGATATACATTGTAAAAGGGTTTCAGAGAGGGTAAATCAGCGAATAAATATGTAACAGTCATTCTATGTATAATAGCTTTAAATGATTATTTTCCCCTGCTTATGTCATATTTGTGTAATATTTACCGAAAATATGATGTATTAAATGTTAGAACCAGTGATGGACCACATGAGACTTCATATTTTTGTTTCCAGGTCAATAGCAGAATGAAAACCTTAAATTAACTCAAAGAAAATGCAGAAGGGGTGAGTACTGTGAACTATTTCTAATAACTGAATGAACCAAGGTCATAAAATACACATTAAAAATTAAAGACAAAATAAAACAATAATCTTTGCTCAAGCTGTACCTTTTCCAGTGACAAAACATACAATGATCGGAAAAACGGGAAAGTTCGAACAAATTGTTTTAATTAATATTTGATTTAAACTAAAGAGAACATTTCTGTCACAGTAAACTGTTAAATTATATTACATTTTTGAGTAAGCTTTTGAATGTATTAAAACAATTTACAAAATATAAAATTGCTTGTGATCCAATTTCTAACCTCACTGAAAGAATATGTATCTAAAAGCCATTCTCGGTTACTCTGTGTAACTGGGCCCTTTTACAAATATCATAAAGTTATTGTTTCCTAATAATGCCCACATGATTTCATATCCATTTTCGACGAAATGAAATCGGAATAGAATCGGAAGTGTTCATAATGATTTTAGTGACCATAAACATAATTATTAAAAATAATTATTGATTTCGATTTGCTATGTTGAACCAAACGGAAAACGTAAATTATGCAAATTATTCATAAATGGAAGCACTTCTCATTATTCTAATGACCTGACTTTATATTGGAACAACGTTATACATTGACATGTTTTATTCGCTCACTGTTTATATTATAAATATATATAATAATATTCACAGAAAAACAAAGGAGACGGAGATATGTTTTGTATCACATCTTCAAACAAGAAATACCAATAAACATTGAACGAAATGTATCTTGTTAAATAATCGGATCATTTTCTATTTTTTTATAATTCCATGAGCAACCATAATTTGATTTATTTAATTAATTAATAATATTTAATTTAATATTTCTTTTTTATTTTTATTTTATATTTTATTATTATGCAAAAATTATTTCTTAATTAAAATAAAAATAAACTAAATAACATTTCATATTTTTTGACATTTTTGGAATTTCTACTTTTTTATTTCTTTTGTCCTAAGAGCACATTTCATTTTTCCTTGTTTATTCAATAAGAGTATAATCAAGAATTATCCAAATTTCTTCACAGTAATGATATTTTGTAGCAGCTGGTACCTTATATAAATAATAAAAAAATAATAATAACATTTAAAATTTGAAAAAAGCGTTTACTCGAAAAATATAATTATGTATACATAGTAAATAATATTTTATAAATAATTACAAATAATTATATTATATTATATTATATTATATTATATTA
>JBBMKC010002155.1:0-30220 GCA_037834085.1 Bipalium vagum | reverse complement strand
TATCTGAACACCTCTCTAATTTGAACTTTTCAGCAAGGACACTATGGTGTTCAATTTAAGCAGGTTTCACTGTATTTTTATATTACTTTAATTTTTTATATACCTTTTTTATTTTTAGTAATTTATCTTTATATATTTTTTTATTTTTGGAAACTAGGACTTTCCAATATATATTATTTTTTAGTTTTATCCACAAATTAAAATATTTGTTTTATTTTATTTTTATTTCTTTATTTTCAATCTATATATCCACGAAAGACAATCTTACAATTTACATCTAAAAAAAATTTCACCAACTGAAAATTTATATTATTATCAAAATCACAAAATATTAAATTTTTTATAATTTTCAAAATCACATATATATACAAATGTTATATATATAATTTTTCCAGCAAAATTGTTGATTATTTAAGGGCTTTGGTAGTTTGGTTGCTAGTTGAAGTTGACGGATTGGTTGAAATTGAAGGGTTTGCTGCTGGGAGTGTCCACAATACGTTAAATTTTTGTGCTACAATACTAATTTTATCTATTAAACATATATGGAATCTGCTTATTCGATTACAGCGAAAGTTTACTGTAACCAATTGAACACGATGTTCTTTGCAGTTAGGCAGTCGAGGTACTCATTTGGTAGAGCTTGAAAAATTTGATTGGTTGACCTACTTAAAAAATTATTTACTATTTTTATTTTCAGTTTTTAATAACAAACTTATTTTAAAAAAAGGTACATTAAATTGATGTCATTTACAGTTACAGTGAATGGGCCATTATAATCTCGTTGTCACAACATAAACTCAATCAGATGTAAGCCTAAAAGCTTTCTGGAAGTGTCACACTCGACCTTATTTCTTATGTTAGCCAACAACTACATCTTTTCCACCAAGTTCGTGTTTATTGAAAATTTTGGATGCATAAAATTTAAAAAGTGACTCACAGTTAAATGATTATAACCATGATCTTACAAGCATATAAGCTCGCCATAGATCGTAAACTATTATGGTTCCGGATAAGATACTTTGGATAATGGGAGAAGTGTTTATCTCTTATTTACCGAGACAAAAATATATCTTTGGTGGTGATGTTATTACGCTTATACCCTCAATAAGTAACTTTGTCCGCGCAAGTAACCCTTCACTTAGTTGATACCGTGTTCGAGAATCAAATTAACCATAATAATCCTTAATGACTGAATCAAAATAATTGCACTAATCTTTATTACAAATAAAACTTTTATAAACCTAAGTTCAATGTCACAAATCAAACTGTTGTTCAATAAAGATAAAAAATAATAGTTGTGAATTGTCAAAAATGAATAATCAATAGAATGATCAAAAATGATTTATAATGAAAATAAAAATAAAATAAACTACAAATCTGTTAATATTTAAAATTTTAGAAAATGTCAAAACAAGGCAAAAAATTCTCACCGGAGCGGTTAATTGATCCTCTGATTGCCTATGGATTCCCAAACTTCACGGAATCCATTGAAAATTCCTTTTGCGTTCTGAAATTAATTATAAAGAAAAAAGACCTTGGCTCAAATGAAATTATCTTCTTCTGGCACAAATAGCTGAATAATATTCTTCTTAAATAATCTTCTGAATTTTGTGAGAAATTAAGAACTTTATTTATATAAGTGGAGATTGGACAACTCAATTTTGGCTTTTCCGGGTTGTGCCTTTTGCGAACTTAACAGTGTCAATACATCCAATTATAAACTGTTCTTGAGACAATCTTCCGACGTACTTACGTCGTGCAAATAACGTCTTACCAGATTGAATAGTTTTTTAAATGCCCCCTAAATCATTAGGTTCACTTAGTAAATCAAAAAAATAATTTTTCCAATCTTTTATGGATTCTTACCTCATTCCTAATTCTCTAATGAATCTTCGGGTGCACATACAAATTTGACTTTGACCCAATAATATATAGAAAGTATAATTTATTGCAAAGAAAATTTTAAAAAATGAGACTTTTCGTATGAACATTTTTCTGTATTTTGTGGCAACGAAACATAGCTTTGAAACATTTGATTTAATAATTTCATGACTCTTGGACAAAACCAACATTTGATGATTCTTGGTAAAAATCCAATTGACTGCAAATATAGAATTGTATCTTCGATGGTTTTGGTTGCCTTAATTATTATTAGATTTTACATACCAAAATTAATGAGATACTATGATATATACATGATAATTAATAATTATTAAAAATTATTGAAAATGACCTTTTATGAATTTAGTATTTAACCAAAAAAAATAATTTCCTTATATCAGCCAAATAAGTACCACAATCGAAAATAATCATTTGAGACAGATCAATTCTCTTGCAAGACAACGCTTGACCACATGTCGCACAAATCATTATACTCAAATTGTCTGAGCTGAACTTTAAAACTCTGTTATCCAACATAGTGTTATCCAATATTTATGGTCATGATTTATTTTAAAAATTTTTATCTATTATTAACTTACTTAGTAACCATTAATTATTTTAGTTATTACCTATATTTTAATTTATTATTACTGAATTTAAAAATGACCCTATTGTCTATCATCAGATCTCATTAAAATTCAAAATTTTTTATATTAATGAATAAATTATAGATTCAGTTACTTACTTATATTCAAGTTTCAAATTCAGATTTTTCCAAAAATATATTCTCTAAAATTCTGTATGTAAGTAAAAAAATTCTTATTATATTTAGAAAAATTAATCTTGTAAACAAGTTAATTTTTCAATTAATAATTATTTCATTCCGATAAAATAAAGTTGCAATTCTTTAATTATACAATCAATAAGTATTTTAGTCCTATTAGTAGTATATATAATCAGATTTTGAACCCTCACCATCAAATTCTCCCGCTAAGGGAAGCTAAAAATATCAAATAATCAAAATCCCCAAGTATGTAACACCAGTATTTAGACCTTCTCCATCAAATACATGATGATAAAAATACTGAAATACAGATATATACATAATAGGCTCTCCTCAAATGATGGTAATATGGCACTCCTTCAATATAAATCACCAAAAAATTAGACCCAATGGAAGAAAAGTGATGAAAGAAGGTTTCCTTCCACTCAAAAAGAATATATAAAAATAGAAAAAAAAATGAAATCAAAAATTTAAAAAATTTAAAACAATAAAATCATATATAGATAATCATAATTCTCAAGACAATGAGTTAATTTAAATGTGTAAAAACTTTGAATCATTTGTAGTAGAGAAATATGAAAAGAAAATAAACACTGAAGCTGAAGAAAATAAGAAAGCATTAAAAGAATTTAAAGCAAACACTTTGGAATCAATTTTAAAATTAAATCTAACAGAATCTTCGCAAAGTGAATGCAACAAAGTTGCATCTACTTCTACTCTACTCTCTTTTAACTATGAAGAATACAATTCGGGAAACGTAGAACAAATTATTATTGAATTAAAAAGGTATTTAGAAATAGAAATGAAATTAAAAAATAATACTAAGAAATAAAATACTAATTGGTAGTTATTTAAATGATTTACATATTTATTTTTAAAAAAATTATAGCTTAATTGAAGAAGAGTTAAAATCTCAAAATATTATAATATATAGATCAGATTTTTATTTTACATTAGATTTATATAAATTTGCAAGGAAATATCCTAAAATAACTCAATTATCGTTTTCTTTACATTTCATAAAAAATAATTTTAGTGAAATAAAGAAAGTAATTAAAAAAGAAGAAGCATTATGGAAATAAGTAAAAAGAAAAGAAGATAAGTCAAGTGGTGGAGAAAATCATAATTTGTCATCGAACATTTCATTAATTCAAGTGGTAAAGAAAATTACAGTTTATCATCGGATATTTTTATTTAATAATTTTATAATTGTATAAAAAAATTGTATTACGTCTTTTATTTGTGATTTTATTTATAATTGATAAGTGTCTTTAATTTTATTCAATTTTCTTTAAAATAAATGATAAAATTAAATAATGATAAAAAAATAATAAAATAAACTAATAATAATAATAATTAAATATTAATAAAAGGAATTAATAAATAAATAATGTAAAATTCTTACCTGGAAGAAAAAAGAAAAAGGACAAATAGCGAGCAGATCCGGATCTAAAAAAGAAAATTAATAAATAAATAAAAGTAATAATAAATAAACATTTGTAGGAAAAACTAGGACTGCTCTGGTACATAAAGAAAAGAAAAAAAATAACATAATTAAACAACCTACACAAAATCAATTAAGTCCACAAAGAGTTAAGTGGAAAAATAATATAATTGTTTAAATCACAAGTACCAAAATAATATAATAGATTAAAAACTCAATATAATAACAATAATAAAACATATTAATTAAATTGAAAAACAAAAATAAAATAGTAAAAAGGATAATAGTGATAATATTGGTAATAATGATAATAATGATGATAATAATGATGGTAATAGTGATGGATAATAATAATAAGTAATAAATGAAGTCAGTAATGATTTAAAAATAGAATTACGAAAAACATGAATAATGATGTCAAAAGGAAAAAAGGGAACTGACGTCATTTAAAACACATTTCTCCTCTATATAAAATAGGAGATCAGTGGATATCATTACCAAAAAGAAAGGCTCCATGGGAACCTGTTCAAACATTAGATAGCATAAATCTACAAAATAAAATAATATTCAAAACAATATCCACAATGAATGAAGGAGGAGTTTATACAGAAAAAGATTTCGAAGATGCAAGAAAATCAATGTTATTTCCACTAGTACATGAAAGAACAATATTAGAAATGATGGCACGAATAAATGACATGAAAACAGGTAGAGTAGACTATAATCGTTTATTTAGCCCAGAGCATTACATAACAGCAGCATCAATTGTAATCAAATATCTATGAGGAGGATTTACGAATTTCGGAACAGTTGTAGCAAGATTTTCAGGAATATACTTTATATGGGTATAATTAAAACAATATTCATTAGATTTATATCATGTAAAGACCTATATGAAGCATTAGGCTGCACTTGGAAATTAATATTAGCATTATGTCCACCCTGTGCCAATAATATATTAAATAAAAAACATAGGCAAGATATAAAAATTTGTTAAGTTTTGTGAGGGAGTGAGGGTGTGTTTAATTTATCTCAATCTGATTCCTTAAGGTAGTGTACCGATCACAAATAAGATATGCAAAACGATTTTTACAACTTTGATTTTAAATACACTTTTTACAACTTTTTAAAGGTTTTCCTTTTACTAAAATCAAAATGACAATATTTAATTGAAGAAGATATCAATTTACACAAGGAAATGTGTAGACGCCCTGAAGTAAAAAATCGAATCTGATAACTAATTTACCAGATCGTAATTGTCAGGATTAAACACAAAAAGAAGAATTTGGAAATTTAAATTGAATAAAGACAGAAACGTGAAATTATTGGCGTTCTGTAAAGTTATTTAATTTATTACTTAATTAAAGTGAATATAATAATTTACTTACACTTTAATTTTTTCAGTGAGTTGTAATAAACTCTATTTTTCAAAACACTAATTTTTAGTTATTATAAACTAATTGTTAGCAATTTTTTGAAGGCCATTTTATGATTTTCCTTTTGATATTTATACTATTTTTATCATGTGTGCTAGTATTCCTACGATTATCATTGGTGTATTTTTAAATGACGTTATTTCCTTTTTTTCTATTTGTCATCATTATTCATGTTGTTGTAATCTTCTTTTAAAATTATTTCTGACGTCATTTCCTATTTCAATTTTAATTCCTTGACGTAATTATTTTTAATATACTTGTTACTATTATTACGTATTAATTTATTACTACTATTACTATTATTTTTATCATTTTCAACTATTACTAATATTGAAATTTTTGTTTTTTGTTATATATTTACTTTAAAATTTGTATTATTATCATTTTCATTTTTATTTTAAAATTCTTAATTGATTAATTTTTCCTTATCGACGATTCTCATTAGTACTTTTCACCACTTAATTCGTCCACATTTGTTATTTTCATTTTTTGTATAGTTTTTAATTGATTAATTTTTCGATATTGACGACTTTTATTACTACTTAATTCTCCCAATTAATTGATCAATTTATCGATATGTTAGTATTATTACAATTATTTCCACTCGTTGTATAGTTCTTAATTGATTAATTTGTCGATATTGACGACTTTCATTATTACTTAATTCGCCCACATGTATTATTATATATATATATTTTTTAAAATTTATTAATTTATTTTCTTTTTTATTTTTTTAGATTAAATTTTTCCGCTTCTCGTTGCTCTTCTTGATATTATTGTGAATATGCCCACAGGTTGGAATATTATATTCTTTTTAATAATTTTTAATTTATTATTATTATTATTTCATTTTATTTTATTATTATTATTTTTTTAATTTAATTATTTTAAAAAAATTGAAATTAAAATTAATTTTTATCACTATAAAATCATAAATGTAATATAATTATAAAATGTTTGATGATACAATTAAAATCACAAATAAAATCATTAAAATGTTTGATGATAATCTGTGATCTTCCACAACAACTTATTTTATCTTCTTTTCTTTTTGATTGACGATTCCCACAAATGGTAAAATTACAAATCAGTAATGGAAAATATACATTAATAAGACCTCCATCGGAGACAGATCTTCATCGAGACGATGATAATTTAAAGGGGGGAGGGGATTGGAATGAGTGGCAACGACACATAATAAAAGACACATAAAAGCTTAATCAGAGAGCAACAAATCCGATTTACCAATTTATTAAGAAAGAATAAAGAAGCTTTTGCAAACATGAGTATGATTTAGGTACATCAACGGTATTAAAACATAACATATTACTAACAAATCTAACACCCATTAAACAACGTCCATATAGAATACCATATGAACTTACAGAAGAAGTAGATAGACAAGTCAAGGGATGGCTTAAAAGTAGAGTAACAAGACATAGTCAATCACCATGGTTTTCACCAATGTTATTAGTCAAAAAGAAAGGTGGAGAATGGAGAATATGCATTGACTTCAGAAAAATAAATGATGTAACAATAAAAGATAACTTTCCCTTACCACTAATTGAAGAATGTTTGTCAAATTGGGACAAGCTACCATATTTTCCACGATAGATTTACAAATTGGATACATGAATATTGAGATAGAAGAAGGATCAAAACCCATAACAGCATTTGTTACTAATAAAGGATTGTTAGAATTCAATAAAATGCCATTTGGGTTAACAAGCGCACCGGCTACTTTTCAAAGGAGTATGAATATTATGTTAATGGATTTGACACATACTATTGTATATATAGATGATATCATAGTATATTCAGTAAATTTCGAAGAACATCTTAATGATCTAGAGGAAGTCTTAAAAAGAATAAAGTTAAGTGGATTTAAAATTAAACCACCAAAGTTTGAATGGGGAAAGGATTCTGTCAAGTATGTGGGCCATATTATATCAGCTAAGGGTATAGAACCAGATTCTACAATAATAGAAAAAGTACGAGAGGCAGCAGCACCAAAAAATGTAAAACAAGTACAGGTTTTTCTAGGATTAGCAAATTATTATAGAAAATTCGTAGCCTCATTTGCACACATAGCAGCACCATTGAATACTTTAATACGAAAAGACAGAGTTTTGTTGAGGACAAAAAGAAAAACAGGCATTTAAAGAATTAAGAAATAGGTTAACATCTTCACCCATTCTGAGATACCCAGACTTAAATAAAATATTTTATCTAATGACAGATGCTAGCGGAGTAGCCATAGGAGCGGTATTAGGAAAACAGGACTAAGAAAGCAAAGATTATGTGGTAGCATATTCTAGGAGAGGGTTGAAAAATCATGAAAAACATTACGCTACAATCGAATTAGAATGTCTAGCAATAGTATACGCAGTATCAAAGTTCCGAACATATATATGGGGAAGAAAAATAATTGTACTAATAGATCTTAATCCATTACAGTATCTACTAAAACATAGGGATACGGCATCAAAATTAATAAGATGGTCCTTAAAATTACAATAATATGATACCAATATTCAATATATGAAAGGAAGAGGTATTGCTAACGCAGATGCATTATCAAGTGCACCAATTGCAGAAGTAGATACACTATATTCAGGAATAAATTTATTCACCGTAATTCAATATTTAGATGATCACGAACAATTTAGATTGATGCAAAATGCAGATAAAGAGTTAAAAAGTATCCGTGAAAAATTAAAAGAAAAGAATAAATCAGTGGAAAATTATGAAGAAATAAAGGGAGTATTGCAATACAGAGATTTTTTGGATGCAGTTCCCGTAGTACCAAGAGAACTTAGAAAGGTCATTTTACTAGAATATCACGATGGAACATTAAGGGGACATTTGTGTAATAGAAAAACACTATCACGTATTCGACAAAAATATTATTGGTCTAGTATTACACAGGATGTCAAAAATGGTGTGAAACATGTGAAATATGTCAAACCAGAAAAAATACAGATAGCAAAATAAAATTACCATTTAAACCAATGCCTGTACCATTAGCACCCATGGAAACAATAGCAATGGATATAACAGGACCATGTCCGGAAACAAAAGAAGGAAACATGTACATGTATATTCTGGTAGTTTGTGACTATTTCACTAAATGGCCAGAAGCTTTCGCAATACCAAACCATAAAGCAAGTACAATTGTAAAAATATTTGTAGAACAAAAAGTGTATCGATATGGCGTACCTAGGAAAATGCTAACTGATAGAGGAACCAAATTTATGAGTGAATTATTTAAAAGTATAAATGATTATTTTGGCATCATGAAACTAAATACTTCACCATACCATTCACAAACTGATGGGTTAGTCGAAAGATATGCTAGCATCATACGTAAATTCATCCCAGAGAGATTGGGACGTACATATAGCATCATGCTTATTTGCCTATAGAAATGCTGTACATCAAGAAACATGCTATTTTATCTAATGTATTTAAGGAATACAAATATGTCTGTAGATCTGATATTTTATACGCCAACGTCACATTATGCTGATGAAGAGGACTATTTATTAATAATGAGAGAAAGATTGCAAGAAGCCTGGAAAAAGGCAGGATTATCTATAAAATATAACCAAGAAATAACGAAGGAGCAGTACAACAAACAAGCCAAAGGAGAATTACCAATAGAAGGAGATCTAGTCATGCTGGAATCACCCGTAATTAAAAAAGGACAATCAGGAAAACTAACAAGAACTTTTAAAGGTCCATATAAAGTTCAAAAGGTGTTAAATACAAATCTAAGTCTATTAGACCCAAAGAAACCATACAAAGAACCAATTATGGTTCATGCAAATAGATGCAAGTTATAGAAGTTAATGACAAAAGACTCTGAGACAATAACACCAGAAGATATAATAAATACAGAACAACAAGACAAAAATAAATCCGGAAAAGAAAATATGGACAATCAACCAAGATACAATATAAGACCACATAAAGCTCAAAGAATACCATATTTATTTCAATTACTGTTATTTTTAGCTATATGCGATGAAGGAAGAGCAATGAAAAACAATACGAAAACTGAAGAAATAATAAAAGGATTAAAAGAACTAATAACGGGGATGAGAATAGGAAGTATAATAGGACTGCTATTAATATATTTTATAGTAATGGTATATCTAGTTTTGGCAGAATTAATATTAAAGAAATCAAGAACCAGTCGAAACTCGTCCTATGATAACTTTAACAATAAACGGTCGATTACAAGTCGCCTTAAGAGACACCGGAACACCGGATAGCATACTATTTAATATTAGTATGCTATCAATAGCAGAATAGCAAAGAATCCATTATACTCCAATAATTATCGAAGGAATCAATAAAGGAAGAATGGAATTAATTGGAACAGTGGAAATCGAATTTACATTGCAGGGAAAAAACATCAGACATGAAGTAAAAATTATGGAGAATCCGCCAAATGAGTGCATAATTGGAATAGCTTTGTTATCAAAATACCCAATTTAATGATAAATTTCAATACTAATCAATTATTCTTCGGAACAGTAATACCAAAGCCAAATGAAAACATACCAACTGAGCAAGTAAGTTTAACGATAGTTCCTCTAAGAAATGAAATCTCACAAGGAGTCGAGGAGCTGTTTTCAATGAGTAATAGCGAAGGAACATCAATAGATGAAGAAATTGAAACGGATACAAACAGTAATGAAAAAGAAGAAATTATGATGGTATTATGAAAAATAGCTAAAATTGGGCACAACTTCGCATTAGGAATGACAAAAGAAGAGGTATTTAATCAGATATCATGGCAGTTACCGGAAATATTTACTTTGAAAGATAAATATGGAGATACTCCTTTAAATAATGCAATATTGAAAAATAAGGAGGAACAAGCTTTGGAAATAATGAAAATAATAAAAAATACTTGCTTATGGTCATTAAATGAGGAAAACATGTACGGAAATACAGCTATCATGTTAGTAACAGCCGGAAAAATTACTGAAGAATTTATAATAGCATTATTATCAGTAGGATGCGCAATAAAAAAAGAGATAAAGTAGGTAAATCAGCAATAGACCATGCCATCGAATGGAAAAATACTATTGCTTTACAAATACTAATACAAGAAGCAATAAAGTAATCACAATTTCAACTATTAGCTAGAACAGAAAAATCAGTACTATTCGCCATTACATAATTCAGTGATAATCATCAGTAAAATGTAGAAACATTGTAAGAAAGAAAAAGAAGAATTAGAACCATTATTCGTACGATATGTTAACGAGCAAAATACAGAAAAGGAAGAATTACTAAAGATACTGGAAATAACTGTAAGTAACTTAAGAGGCAAAATTGTAAAGACAAGTTTAAGAATTTTAATAATAATATTAATAATAATAATTGTCATAATAGCAATAATAATATTAATTGTAAAAATAGCCAATAAAAGACAATTATATCAAAGATCAAAATGACAATTACTAAAGGTTGTGCAGGTTTATGAAAACATGCGCAACCAATTAATTAAAAACGTTTTTTATATAAAACCAATTTTAATTTTATATTTTCAGTTTTAATCATAATTACCGCTAACTCAGAAAATTCTCCAGCAGTCAATCAAATCAATACAATACAAGCTACGCAATCCAAACTCAACACAATTCGAATTCAAAACAACGCAATTCAACCATCTCAAAAACCAACAATGACTACAATCCAAATATCGAAATATCTTCAAAATCAACCCGCAGATACCATACTAGAGAAGTACCAAGAAGATACCAAAATTTAAAAAATGATGGCAGAAAAGATTAACTACAAATTGAAAAATAACAATAAGAATTTCCTTTATTATCCAAGGCCAAAAGATATTCCCAATCAATTTAAGACGCATGAAATACAAAATAGAAGCCTATGGATTTTCCACATGAGCAAACCAGGTCTAACTTTAAATGGAAAACCCCTAATCAGAAGCGCAACAAACAACAAAGGACGCTTAACCGAAAACATATACACACATATAATAAAAAACCCAGTTCTATTACATATAGCTGGAACTAGCCCCATTCAAGTGGAGCAAGAAAAATCAATCAAGGCTTTTAACCTAAAAGGACGTCAGAATAGCATATGTTTCGAAGTTCTAAACAATGACACAGTAATAGCTGTAGAAGCTATCTTTACAGAAATCCCATCTCAAATAGAAACAATGCCCGAGGAATTCCACCAGTACAAGAAACAACTGGAAAATAAAGAATCTATAAATTTTAAAAGCAGTGAAGTAAACCCCGAAGATATACGCATGTTGGCCATAACTACCATGAAAGATGGTCATGATCAAACTCAAGAGATATTATCGGCAACTTTAATGGATCTAAAAGGCAAAATATTGTTAAACACAATAGTAGAACCCAGAAAAGAGTACTAACCATTAATGTTCCGCAAACAGGGATAACTGAAGACCAATTAGAACATGGGATGGATGAATTTCATTTCAAGTATTACCTAAGAACCCTGATGCAGGACAAAGTGATAGCAGGATATAATATATATGATGTTATGAATATATGCAAAATTCCAATATCAATCTTACAGGACATCAGAGAATTAGCTACGCAATAAAAAATAAGAACTTAGTATCCCCAACAAACCCCTTTAGTTATAGCGAGAAAATTGGATTAACCAATGTGGACAGAATTAAAATTGCGAAACGAAAGAGACTGTTGGCAAATGGTAGCAATCTGCAACTTAATTTGTACTCCATGGCAGGAACAAGTTAACGAAAAATCATTAAAAAAAACCCCTTACTCAAAGCTTGGTACAAAAGGCAACTTTATTAATCGAAGAAACCAAAAAAGTATTTACGATATTAAACCTCACAGAGCCAATGGAGGAAGAATATGAAGACATGAAGGCGGGTGTGACTTGCGTGCTACCGCCTTCTTTAAAAAATGTTGGATATTTTTGTTTAATAATTTCAAAATTAGTACTTCTAGTGCTAGTGTTAATAGTTTTAGTACTTTTAGTATTAGTGTTATTAGTTTTTAGACCATTTAAATGTACATTTGTATTTTCATGTTTAGTTTTATTGTACAGTTATTTATTAACCATGATAAATCTTTTTGATAGCTTATCAAATCTTTTTTATTTAAAGAACTCTTTGTAGCACCCAAAAATATAACATAATATTTATTTTGTGGAAATTTATTTTGAATTTTGAGTCCTCATTAGATAAACACTCTAAATTTTTTCTTTCATCCATTTTATTAATAAATAATTTTTAAATATTTATTTATTATAATTTTGGTATTATGTTAATTTGATAATGTAATATTTTAACTTTTTCCCAGCTGGAGAAATATTTATATATAAAAAATAAAATAAACGAATATAAATTCAAAATTTGTAATCAAGATTTTAAAAATTCACAAGCTTTAGGTGCTCATAAAAAATCCAAGAAACATTTATTGAATATACAACTAACTCCAGTTCAAGAAACTTAAGTGAGGGAAGATTCACCTAAAGGAGACATACTTATGTATGATACAACTTTTTTGCCCTCACAACATGGGGATTTATCTAAAGGTGACAATACTTCCCAATTTAAAATAGATGAAAAAACGTTTCGTGATATTTCTTCACCAAACATTACTATAATAGAATATTAATAAATAATAAAGATACTATAATGAATTATTTACAAAGCATGTTAAATAATTTTTAAAAAATAAAATATAAATTTATAGTTAATGATATGATAAATAATACTAGAGATAATGAATTCATTACAAAAAAGATTGAGTATGATCAGATTATAAATTAAAATAGAAATATAACAGAGGATGACATGATAGGAGGTATTTCTAATTTTCAAGAATTTTTGGATAGAGAAATAGATAAAGTAAAGGGATTACGATGGGTAGTTGATAAATATTATTCTATTAAAGTTAAAGTGGTAAAAATAAATTCATTGAAAGGAGGTTCTTTTATAGAATTACCTTTTAGAATTAATTGTTTTGTTAATATGAAAACACATAATAAATGTGTCCAATACTGTGAATTAGCTTATTTAATTCCATTAATCAAAAATGCTAGTGATCCAAATAGATATACTTATGATACTGAATTATTTAACGAATTAGATAAGGCAACATCAGGAAATAAATAGGTTTCAGTTAATGATATAAAAATTTGAAAAAAAAATGTATATGAATTGATAGGGAGTCGAAATGTAAGAGAAAACTATAAAACAGATTTAATATACTGTTCAGATTTAAATGAGAAATTAAATAGAGTCTATTGATCTATTATTATCCAAAAAAGTTGATATTCCTTTTGAACTATCCAAAAAAGTAGTTATTCTTTTCAAACTAACCAACAAAGCTGGTATTCCATTGAATAATAAATACTATTATGTTTTAATTAAAAATTTTCAAAGACATGTGTGGGGAAATAGGATATAATTTAGGTTCAAATGAAGAGATAATATTCCTTAAGAGAGGTTTGAATTACCAAACAACTTTAAAAGCTCATGAAAATCACAAAAGATTATGTATAGATCATAAACCAGCTAAGATAAATATGCCTAATACTGAGTTCCATAAATTTAAGGGGTGCTTCTTAAGGTGCTCTTCATCTTACCCTCTAACAAAAACACTAAAAATGACGCTCTGAAAATTTATTAAATAAAATAAGGGTGAGACCCTTTTTTAGTTACAACAATAAAACCGCAACATTCGGCAGTCACAAAAAGTCAACAAGCTGCTCAGGCAGTCTCAACAACCACAACCAGTCTAATTATTTTTTTAGATTGAATTTCTTTTACACATTGTACTTTTTACTTTATTATTGAAATACATAGTAAATATAGATATTTTTGACTTTGAATTTTTAATACCAAAAGAATTTTTTTCTATTTCTAATTTTAATTTTTAGAATTTAATCCTTGTTTAAATATTTCGTAACCTGGTAATAAATAAATCGTTTAATTATGTCTGTTATTTACGATTCTGAGGCTATTGCGTTATCAATTGCTTTGACAGAAAATGTTCGTCAACTTGATATTCTGGGTAAGATAATGCCTTATAGTTATGTGGAACAACCTGCTGTCTTGGATGTAAATTTTTCGATCCCAATAAAATAACTAAAATAATATTTAGATTTTAAATGGTGAAGTTGAAGAAATTTTGATAAATAGTATGGATATCGAAACCAGATTTCATCATGTTTTATCCAAATATGGGAATTCTAAAGGATGTATAAATATTTAATTTTTAAAAAAATTTATCTTCTTATTAGTATTGCCTAGTGAGAAAGCAATCTTTAAGAAGCAAGTAAAGGATATAACAGATGAACTTAAGAGTTCTGTTCATATTTTTCAAAGAAATATGAATCATAATCCACTAACATCAAGCAATCTAAAGAAAGTTCAAGAGGATAGGTTAGTGATTCTAGAATGTGTATTACCAAAACATAATTTTAATAAATTAAAATATTACCGAAAATCCAAAATGTTTAATTAGATGATTGGACTTGTTATTGTTTATGGTTTTCAAATTATCTCTAACATTATCAGTTAAGGGTTTTGTTAATGTATCTATAATTTATGTCTAAATATAGTTCAATTTTAGCATTAAAAATTAGTTAATCTTTAACGAAATTTTTTTTTTCATCTCAGAAAATAAATTAAATTTTCATTTTCACCTTCCACCAATCTTAAATTTGAGAAACAGATCTATCATTTAAAAACTGATTTTCTAAAATATTGCTTTTTCACATTTTATAGAAATCATTTAGTTTATGTAATACTTATTCTTCAAAAAGGTTTCAATTAATCTATATGACACATGATAATTTATTCCCTATATCCCAGTATCATCGGAATTATTTTCTCATTTACATTTAAAATTAAGACGGGTATTATTTATAATTGGATTACATGTTAAAAAATCTAATATATAATTTCACTTTTAAGAACTCCGTGACCTAAAAATGCCTAAGATTGCCTTAAGGATCTGATAAACGTTATTTTCATACAGTAATTACAGCAAACTCTCATATAGGCGGCTCTTTTGATTTTGAAATTTCTCGAAGTGTCCCTTACACCGAATGTGCCCATTAGGGAAAGATAAATCAAAAATATTTATTAATTATTTTATTCAACACACATCTAATCAGTTATTTTCTTTTGTACTTTCATTTATTAAAATTGGAATAAAACTTTCTTCTGAATTCGTAAAATTCTTGTACGGACTCTGGACAAGTCATCGAAATATTTGATTGAATAAAGCTGATTGATTCATATAACTTTCATTCCAATTCCAATCAATTCTCAGCTATTGAAAACTGTATTTCAGGCGACTTTTCAACTTCTTCATCAGTTTAAATTTTCATCGAATTTTCTACTGCATCCTCCACTTCATTCTCAATTAATTCTTCCTCAACAATATCACTGACGCTATTGTCCACTATAGTAAAATCAAAAATATTTTCATGTTTCTCTATGATTCCATCGTCGATTTCAAGGAAATTGTTTATAAAACATGAATCATAATTGTTATTGTTCAAAATTTCGAGATTACTCTGAATTAATTCTCGTTCGTTTTCTCAATGTCTTGTCTTATGATCTTTTCATCTTCCAATTTTTTCTCTTTCTGCAATGAATTGTGTTTTATTAATTTACTGTGTCTAAAAAAATTTATAATAACTTCTTCTGAGACTTTGCTCCAAGAGAAAATGGTCCATTCAATTGCATTTAATTGTGTAATTTTTTGAAATTTACCCGCTATAAGAACAGATGTAACTAATTCTTCAATTTGAAAGCTTCTGTAAAAAGTTTTGTACGTTTTTATTATGCCCTGATCGCAAGGCTGCAATATGCTTATGGTATTCTTTGGCATAAATAAAATTTTTATATTAGAAAGTGTAGTCATAATATGATTCGGAGCATTGTCAATTAATAGTACAATTTTTCTTTTTTAAAATTTTCTTTGACTTTGACTAACCACCTAGAAAATAAATCACGCGTCATCCAAGCCTTTTTAGTAGACTCATATATGACTCCTAAAGATTTCAAATCAATATTTTTAAGAGCTCGTGGATATTTACTTGTCCCGATCACTAAAGGTAGCAATTTCTCTCCGTTTCGAACAACAAAACAATACTGTCAATCGTTCTTTGTTTCTCTTTTTACCTTGAATTTTTTCGCATTTTAATACATAGCTCTTAGCTGGCAAGGCTTTATAAAAAAGAGCTGTTTCATCTGCGTTGAATATATTCATTAATTCATAATCTCTAGTAACAGTATTAAACTCCTCAGCATATTTTCTCGCTGCATCTTGATCAGAATCTTTCATTTCGCCGTGAATTTTCTTTAGTTTAAGTTTGTGTCTTTAAAATTTGAAAACCATAAAAAAGGGGCATTTTTTTGATTTGATTTTTCAAGGTGCCCCTTACACCGAATGCGCCCCCTATATCGAATACCCCTAAGACGAAAGTGCCCCCTACTCTTTCTCTTTTAGAAACTTATACCACATTAAATAAATATTTTTTTTAATAATATTATATAGTTTTTTTGTTGGTGAAATTTCTCGTATTTTTCTTAGTATTAGTACCTGATTACTAATCAATGAATTTTCTTCTCAGTCTAGAAGAGCGGTGGTTCCTGGGATAGCGTCATCAATAGATAATAAATTTCAACATCCTCAATTTTGTCGATGCATGCTGATCTATCAAGGATTTCATCATCAGTGATAATTCTTGAAACCTCTTCTCTGTTAGTTCTCCAATTCATGATATCCGTGTCAGTTGTTTGGTATAACTAAACGATAAAATGTAGAAGTGGAAATCTCATTGTTATTAATATCCTTACTTTCTTCACAGGTAGTGTTGAATATAGTTTTGAAATCACTTATGATTACGCGTTGATCTAAGAACCATTTGTATAACAATTTTTCGATTTCTGGAAATTATACTTTTGTCATTCTTTTGATATATTTGAGGTTTGACGCTTTTTTACTATAATCCTCTATTTTCTCTAGATCTTGAAATAACGTTTTTGGTTACATTAAAAATAACTAATAAATTCGTGACTTTCTCTTCATTTTCAAACATTTTAATTATTTCGACCTATTGGAAATTGATATTTTTGTCATTTACACTTTCTATATTTTATAGTCTTAACTTACGCAATTAGATAATTATAGAGCTTCTTTATTGTACACATTTAATATTATTAAAATAATTTTAAAGTTTCCATAAGTAAAACTTTTCCATATTAAAAAAAACTTATTTGTAAGTTTCCACAAGAATGGTTTAAATAAGCGACTAATTTCAAGTAAATGTAAAGTTTCCAAGAGAAAAATTACTGTATTCTGTTTTCTCTTCATCAGATAATATTTTAAAATACAAGTTTACTCAGTCCCTTTACCATTCGGGATTCACAATTGAATTAACTTTAATATGTTCCTTCCTGTCTTCTCGTTGAATTGTGTCTTAATTGTTCTTTTTATCAAAATATTGTTTTATTATCTGGTTATTTACCACTGGTACCTTTTTTCAAAAATTTTAGATTTGAGAAACTTTATTTTTTAAATTCATAATTAATGTTCCTTAAATTAGTGAACGGTTATTAATTTAATACTTTGTTATTTTGATATGATTGACTGAATCGTTAAACATTTTAATAATACTTACGATGCGCAATTAATTAATAGTACACCAAACTTATCAATAATAAAAAATTGTTGCAAATTGAGCTTGTAATTTTGATTATTCTATCAGATCATGTCTAGTAGGAGAAAGAGATTTTTAAGAGAATATTTTATTATTACGAGATTTAAATTTTGATTGTTTCTATTTTTTTTATTTATAAGTTGATTTTGAATTTTATTGTTAATTAAAAAATATATTTTTTTAAATGGTTTATTTATTCTTCTATTAATTCTATTAAATTAAAAGAAATTAACTTTCAAAGATAATCTAATTATCATTTCAAAATTTCTAACTAACCGAAGGTTTAAAAATGGTTTGTTTAACTAAGTTAATTATTAATACTTAAATTACAATTTTAATTTAAACTTTAGCTAGAATGTACTTTCGTGGAGTTTAAAATTTCACTTGTTTAAAAATCACTTCTTTATTTTGTGGTCTTGAGATATTAACAATATATTGTAATACTCTTCATAAAAATTATGAATTCGAATCCTTCCATAGTAATAATGTTAAATAACTAAAGAAAAATTTCTACGACTACTCAAATTTTAGGTAGTTTGTATATCTCACATTCAAGTATTATGAAATACTAAGGATTGTGATGGAAGTACATGGTTTTATTGATTGAAATAAGTTTAAACAAAATATTTTTCATGACAGAAGATATTTTATATCAATGATCACTATCATCTTTAAAGTCAATGTTTTATTGTTAACGTTAAAGTTTTATTAATCTCAATTCTACTTAATTTGTTTGAAATGTTAATTGTCTAATTTAAAGTGAAATTATCATATTGTAAATATAATTTTTCCTTTTAATTGTATTGTTTCAATTTCTCTATAATATAATGAAAATTTAGAAACAAATCTTTTGAATTCTTGAGTAATATTTAACAATTTTTTGCAGAGAATTTTTTTTTCTACGAAAATATGCATATTTATTAATAAAATCACTTTTAATAAACATAATAAATTATTACTAGATTGTTTCTTCAACAAGTTCTGGCTACCACAGCCGAAGAGTTGTTTCAAAATGGTTCATATGAGCACCTAATCCAAACCGTTGAAAACGAGTTAAATATGAAGCAGCAACTGCAAGAGGTCATTCAAAAGTAACAGAAACAATGAATTAGAAAAAAATTATTTATTTTAACTGTTTAGTGAAGAGAACAGTCGCAAACGAATTAAAGAGTTGAAAAAAGAGATTGAGGAAGTGAAAAATCTAGAACTTGAAGAAATTCAAAGCCGTAACGAAATGATTGCTCACCTAAAGGACCAACTTCAGGAAACCAAGGCCAAAACAAGTATGGAGCTCAAGTACACCCGAGCAAGATGTATAGCCCAAGTGGCACAGACTGCAAAATTGTGTCAGCAAAATGAGCAAAATTTACAAAATGAGTTGAGTTGCTTAGATCGTATGATAGATAACGAACAACGAGTTCACAATGAGAGTGAGAGTTGGCTGCGTGATTACCTTGACAAGATAAACAGTAAAACAAAATACTGGTCACAAAAATATGATGTGGATACCGAAGCTTTGAAAAAAAATCTAAGTGTCCTTAATAACAGCAAAAACAAAGATCTGGCAAAATTAAAAGACCTGACACAAACTGTTAGTTTCTTTTGTAAAGAGAACATGACATTTCTTTTCCATTTCTATTTTTTAATGTATGGAAAATACAATAAAACATTGTCTGGATGATTAATAATTTTCTTTATTTTCAGTATATAAAATACGAAAATGTTGTCATCAATGACAGAATTGAGAAAGAAAAGCAGCTGAGGATTAAGGAGAAAGAAGCGTTAGAAGTAGCATCATCACTGAAAATCCAGTGCTGGTGGAGAACAGTTTGTGCTCGCAGCGGTCTTGGTCCTTATGGAAAAAAGAGAAAAGGTAAAAAAGGAAAGAAAGGAAAGAAAAGTGGAAAGGGAAAGAAAAGCGGTAAAGGAAAGAAGAAATAATCAAAATCTCAATAATTCAACTAAATTTTATTGATTGTTTCATTTTTTTAAAGATTTAATAAATGTTTTTTGTTATGATTTCGGATCTTTAGATTTTGAGTAATATTTTTAAAAATTATTATATCGGAAAAAAACATCTCAAGGAGCACATGTAGATGATTGTATAGTGCTAATCGAATAGAACGATCGATCGACTGAATTTGATAACAGAATGACTCTATTGACGACAGCAGATCCTTCATAGAACGTACTGTGTCATGTGTTCATTAGGTTAGATGATCTCAAGCTGGTGCATAAATATATCTCTGAGATAGCGGTTGTTCATGAGACTAATCTCCGAACTCACACTTAATTATAATAATTAGCACGAAGTTCAAGCAGGGCAGTACAGAATGAAACCGATTTATATCTAGTTGGTATGTCAGATAAAAACGACTAATTTCAAAATCACTACTCATTCACAATCTACACAGTCGAGTTGCTCGTGTCTGGCACTTCGACGGTTGTCTTATCTATTTATGTGGGTGCTTGTCGATAAAAAATAATATTTTTAATAATATTAATATTATTATAATAATAAGTAGATATGACAATGATAATATTATATTAATGTTTTAACTCGCAGATTCTGGGTCGCGTAGTGTAGCAAATGACAATTTTTCGTACTTGTTCATTTTGTCGTTGCCATGTATGAACTTGTCTAAGCAGACCTGTAATTTTATTAACACAAATCAATAAAAAATGAATAAGACAATAATGTTGAAAAGCACGAGAGCTGACAAACGGTGACAAATATCTTAATGGTAAAAAAATGGTAGCAAGAATAGCAAAATAATTAACAAGCAGCAACACAACGACAATTACAGATAAAATCATTTTACTTTCGGCTCTCCACAAAAACTCTAACATGTCCAGTTCATGTTTATCGTCCTGATACAATTTTTGAATCTTATTCAATGTTGCTCTTGATATTAATACTAATCAACATTGACAGCAATATTGTCTCTTTCGTATTTGTCTCTCTGCTTAAATATATCTATATCATCTTGCTGACTATTTGTCTACAAAGCTCAAAAATAATAAAGACAATGATGATAATGCACTGTGCTCACACAAATCGATGTGATCTTTTCTCTCTCTGTGTTTCTCTGTCTCTCTATGTCTCTCTCGTGTGGTATTGTTTTTTTAATTCTGGTCTGTGGTGAAATGATATAACATTGACAATTATTATGATGATTATCATCATTGAATATCGATCGATCGATGTGAGTGTAGTGCAGTGCTGGAGAAGATGACATTTGCTGTTGGCTAGATGCTCTCGTTTTTGCAGCTGTTGCCGATACCGATGCCGATGCCGATGCCGTTGCAGTTAGCATTGCTATTATTATTACTATTATTGTTGTTGTTGTGGGGGTGGTGGTGGTTACTACTCCTGGATTTCAATGCTAGAGACCGTCTGCTGCGACCGTTGCTAAGTTGTTGCTGTTGCTGAGTATTATTAAAATTAATACTGTGGTTGAAATTATTGTTAATCACAGATGTCACTGAAGAATTGTCATCGATTTTCGGAGAAGACTCATTCGAGTCGGTGGTATTCTTGGTCGAAAAATTACCGTTGTGATTGCTGAGCTTTGACGATGTAAATTGAATGACTGGGTCTTCTGGCATGGCTACAAACGAGAATGGACTGATGTCACCGTTGTCACCTGTGGAACCAGAAAGGAATACGTTGTGAGACTTGTGTTGATTGTTTTGATGTAATGGAGATGTTGAATCTTCATATGTCATTGAAGTAGGTTGCAAAGGTGGAAGAGGATCCATCAAGTTATCATCACTGGTACCGCTACCACCAGTCGGGGGTACAGTTCGCCAACGTACCATGTCTTGATTTTTTTTCAACAATTCATCATCTGACAGCAGACCATAATTGTCTCTATTCATTCTTGAACAGTACATAGCAGCTGCTTTGAATCGTTCTGGCAGACGAGCGTGAACACCAAGAATGTGCTTACGTATATCATTCATGCCATGTGGTGAACAATTGGGACAATGAGAACACAGAAAATAACGTTTTCCGTTTCGCCGAGTTAAAAGAATGCTGTGAAGAGCATATACGTCCATTTTTCGACTCAATATCGGCAGATAACGTTCCGGACATTGCCCAGCAACGAGCTTTTCCAAAACGTGCCATGAATAATTTAAATGAATGACACGATCGATCTTTTCGTTTCGTTCCAGTGGTTGACCGACCTGAAACAAGTAAAGACCGTTTACAGTGGTCGACAGTTTCAATTTAAATTTTATTAAAACGAAACTATGAATTTGTGAGAAAAGAGTTCAAGCTTTAGATCATTGGACATTAATTTATGCAAATACCCTGTTTATGAATAAAAATATATTTTTGTTATTCATTATTATTAAATAGGTGAATTGTTTAAAAATGAGTTCAAGGTTTTCAATTTCGAAAATTGGCTCCTAGCCAATAAATCATGAAGAAATGAAAAAATAACACACAATTTGGAAGTTTAAAATCTCTTGAAAAATGAATGAATTACTAACATTTCTGGTCATTGAAGTTGTAAAAGAAAAAAGGAAGTCCTTAAACGAAAAAGAAATGACAAGATTAGTTTTAAATCCTTTCTAAGTCAGTTTACTTTAAAATATTTTAAGGGGAAATTAAGACTTTTTCAGAAATACGGAAAAACATATTTTCAACCAATGGGATTAAATTATAATCATTTCTACTGGCCAGTAAAATTCCTCTATTAATAAGGAAGCAAATCTTTCTTTTTCTTTGTCAATTTTACAAGAACAGAAGAGATTGATATAAAAGTGATACGAAATAAAAAAAACATTCATTAGGAATTCATTTATAATCTGAACATTATATATTATAATATATTTTTCAATTAATCCTTTGAATATTTCGAGATTAAAACGTAACATTTTAGGACATTTAAAATAAAATCAATTGTGATGCAATAAATTATATCCTATGATAAAAATATTTCTCAAGAATTTAATAGATCAATAAGTAATGAAAAATGAAAAATATTAAATCGATAACTAAATATCTTAGTTATCGATTATCAATAACTTACAGAATATTAATATTTTAAAAATAGGTAAAAATTATTATGATCAGAAAATTAACAAGTAGATTATCTATTATTTAAAAAATAAAAATTGCACATTTTAGATAACAAAATAATAATAAATGCGATTATTTACCTCAGGTATTGGAGAGTCAGACCTCATTTTGACAGAATGGCTTTGCCTATGTGTGAGACGAGCTCGTTTTATTGACCCAGCTGTCCCACTCGTCAAAGATCCTCTTTTTATTGGTCTAGTAATAGAATCAATATTCGTCTCTTGTTCAGGTTCGCTGTCATCCAATAATTGCATGGTGCTCGTGTCACCATTTCCGTCCCAGGCGGTTCCGGATTCGGCTCTTTTTAATTTCTCGTTGGCGAATGATATCAATTTCCTGTCGGAAAACAGAGAGAATGTGTTTGTATCCAAACGACTGGCTCGCAAACATAGGCGTGTATAACTGGTGCTCACACTACAATGACATCCGAGGATATGCTTACGTACATCCGCCAATGAATGAACAGATCGGTACTGACAGGTCGAGCAGACAAATTGTTTCTGACCATCGACAATTTCAAGACGAACTTTAAATTTTGAATACTGATTCATTTTACTGATCAGATCTTCTCGGAGTCTTTCATCGAATCCCGATGATAATTTACTGAGGACTCGCGTAGAATAAGGAAGGGCGATAAGTTGACAATCATCTCTTGCAGGACTGTTAATTTTAAGAGGAGTCTGTGATGATAAATTTAAATTTTCTGTGCAATTGCACGGTGGTTTTCTAGAAATGCGCTCCATACAAATGAACTACAAAAAGAGAACGAAATTGACGTTGATTTATAATAAATCGAATATATAAATTATATTTATAAATTAAAATATAAAAAATAAAAATCCATCTTATAATTAATTTTTCGATATGTAACAAATGGATCAGCTATTTTTTACAATTTAATGTTACAAAAAATCTTTATTTTAAAATGTCTCCAAGAAAAATTAAAAATAATAATAATAAAGAATAATAAGATTTTCCTTAATTAAAGAAAGAAATAATAATCAGCGACTAATTATCTTTGAAACAGAGATTAAGAAAATCTTTCCACAAGAATCATAAGAAGAAAGATATTTTTAAAGTTAAACAGTATCAATGGTCAATAATTCAAAGTTATTAACATTTGTCTCCGGATCTCGGCATTGTAAACAAATTATAAGCAATATAAAATGAATCTACTGTTCTCTCATTTTATTGTTAATATCTACATTCTAATTCATTGTCAAAACCAGAGCATATAAATAAAAAGAACACCGAAACTCAAGTGATTGAGTGTAGGTTGTGTCTTTAACTTCATCTAAAGGGTGTAGAAATAAATATATGGTATCAGTCACGGATCACTTGGTATAATAGAGAATTTCTGAAGTATAGAAATGTGCACAATCGACTGCAAAACATAAAAGCAACTCGACAATAGATAAAAAGTTGGTTATCTGGTAATGTTTTAAGGGTCATTCATTGCCTTTTAGTTATTATTACAATTTTAATTAATTAATTATTAATTCATTTATTATCAATGATAAGTCCCAAAGTCGTGGAGAAAAGAGAATTTTTCTTCATTTCTTAAAACAAAGTCCAGGAGAAATAAGATGTTCTTCATTGACTGACTAAAAACTTCAAATTTTTTTCGAAAGGAAACATTTAAAAGAAAGACTGTCGTTCTTAAAGTTTAATCCCTGGAACCATCGCACAAACTGAAAAATAATTCATAAGATTAACGTAAAGAAAAGATTCTTTATCTCACGAAAATTGTGCCTGGCTTATTAGAAAAAAAAAATTCTGAAGTGTATGTGGGGTCTCACCACAAGAAATCACATTGTCCGATATTCAAGATGGTGGTTTATTGATTGTGTTCTATCCAGTACTGATATTGAAGACCAGAGAGAGAGAGAGGGGTTCAATAAGACAAATGATGTGACCAATGCATTCTTTATCACTTATCTTCAACTCTGCTATTAGCAGCCACCAACTCAAAACTCTGTCTGCATCATTGAACTTCATTCAATCTGATATATTTCATTGTTGCACGACCGCTCATAAAGGTAGAACGAGATTGGAAGATAGCAACAATATTTTTATGACAAAGCTTTCAGAATTTCAGGTCTGATAGATAAAATTTTCATTCAATGAAGCTGCCATCGCACTAATTTACACGGGTACCAGAGCTTATCGATCAACAAAAAAAGAAAGAGTTGATCGAATGGTAAATTTAGACTTAAAGTGAGAATTGGAATTTTATCAACATCGATTTTTGGGTACTTGAAAAAAACGTTTGTTGTCCTTAAATACAATTCCAAAATGAGACTGTTGTGCAATTAAATAATAATAAAATTGCGCAATCATTTTTAAAAATTAATAAAATATATTGATTTTCAATATTTGAATGTAAAGATCGATATATTTTTGACATGTAAAATATTTTTAGATATATTATACTATTTATATTAATTATTTTAAAGCCGAGTTGTAAAAGTTTTTCAAATATTTCTCTGTTTTCATTGATTTATTTTTCACTTACAATATCAATTTAAAAATTTTGATTATATTTTTCATGAATTTGAATTTGAAGATGTAGCGAGAAATATATTTTTTCGTTAATTATCTATGGATCATTTATTTAATGTAACAAAAATAAATCTAAATATAAAAAATATACAAATATTATAGCAAAGTATTACCATACATTCCACCTTTAGACACCTGGATCCAAAATGGACACGTTTCAAATGGGCCAATATACCCATTATGTTGTGACTCTTTACAAAGCAATTCTCGTACAAGCAATGAAATACATATAATATATTATTCCTTAGATGACTTAAGAGATCTAATCGATCTGTAAACGATGCCTTGCAATGAGGACATTCTAATTCAACGTTTGGATGTTCTGTTTCCAAGTGTTCCATGCAATTAGTAATGTTGATTTTAACTCGATTAGAGCAATGAGCACAAACATATCTACTGTCAGACGCTACTGAATTGGAAAAGTGGTTCTGGATATGTTGCATCAAATCGACGGCTGGTAAATGACTGCAACAATAAATGCATTCGAATTCGCTAATTGATGGATGACAACACCGCTGATGTTCGAGAAAAAGGGATGGATTTGATGTAGCAAAAAGCTTTGAATTGTTAACTAGCTTAAAATCACAACAGATTGAGCAGACAAACATCTGGTTGACTTTTTCAAGAACACTAATTTTTGAATAATTAGACATTATATTTTTCTTTAAAATTTGCTGAAAAATATTTGCTCCACTGACTTTCTAATAATTTCTATGGTATAGTTTTATAAAAAAATAATAGAAAGAATATTTTTCTTGAAACTTTTTTATATTTAAAATCTCTTACTGTAAATTAGAAAATTTCTTAAAATAATAACAAAAAAATACATGTTTACTGATTAATTAAAACGAACATGAAAAATGATTAAATGTAAAAATTATAGAATTTTTAATGAAAATTAAAAACTCTACATTGAAAATTCTACTACAATTTGTAATACCTAAATCCTATAAAACCCTTAGGCTTATTTGAAAATTCCATTTATTAATTATTAATATTAAAAAAACTTATTTTAAACTTAATCATTATGGTAATTCATTCTTTATTAATAATTAATTATTATATAAGATTACTGGTTAGAATTTTTAATTTTAGAAAAATATTTGATAATGTTAAGAAAGAAGTTCAATCAAAAGAATTTTTTAGAAAATTCAATATCTTTTTTATTAATAAGATATGGAGGCTTTCAAGTCCATAATTTTATTTTTAGAAAAATGAAATTTTCATATTGATTATTTTAATAGTTTAATTATTATATAGACATGATTTCAAAGTTGATGATAAGCTTCTGACTCCTTTACTGGCTGATGGAAAACCAGTTGTGAAATATATCTTTTCATTAATGAATGTGTTCAGGATAACTTTTCACTAAGTCTAAACAAAATATATGTTAGAATGACCATAGGCACATCTATAAGAGTTGTAGAGATCTCCAAACGATCTGACTTGTAATAATAATGTTTGGATCCACATTAAATTCAGTGAAACTCCTTACGCAACTCATTTAACCTCCATAACAAGAAATTTAATATTTGCCGTTGAGCCTAAAGGAGCTACAAAGCAGTCCCAGAATCCAGTGGGAAAAGATTAAATTAACTGATGTCACTGATGATTAACAACAGTCTTACTTTGTGTATATCATTTGTACGAAAAGGTCTCGTTAGACCCATTGTCTTTATTTATTTAAGTATATATTCTTTAAATATTGTATATTTTGATAAATGTTTAATTAAAAAAAATAAACATTTTTGAATCAAAATATTAAGTAAAATAATAAACTAATAGTTAAATTATAATTAAATAATTATAATCAGAAATATTGTGAGCTAAAATAGCCACATATAACTATTAATAATTTAGACACGTAAATAACCCCAAAAATAATAAAATTACTAAATATATACATTAAAAATTTGGAAGCTAGTTATAATTAGGGCAAGTAAAAGTTAATAAAGTTAAAATGTGTCCTATAGATTCTCTTGGCCTACAAAGCACATGTACACCATTTTTGGTCATCGAAGGTCCCTCTATCGTGATTTATAAGGTTAAAATATAGGTTAAATTTATGGTTATTTTAAAAATAAAATTTTTAGGCTATAAAGTTAAAATACGGTTAAAATTTTTAATAACAAAGTTAATAATAAAGT
This sequence comes from Bipalium vagum, assembly GCA_037834085.1. Lineage (NCBI taxonomy): Eukaryota > Metazoa > Platyhelminthes > Tricladida > Geoplanidae > Bipalium > Bipalium vagum. Next base: position 2,148 of record JBBMKC010002155.1, on the reverse strand, counting down.
TAAAAATTTTTTTTTAGGTTTAAAATAAATTGCCCTAATTATAAAGTTAAAATACGGTTAAAAATGTTTAAATAATATTAGATAATAAATTAAATCAAATTTAAGTTTTATAGAAGTAAGTTTAATTTTAGTTTGTGAGTAATTTTAATTATAAGTAATTGTAATTTCCATCAATGCCAAAGATAGGAGCGAGTCAATCATGCAAAGTCAACAGGATCGTTATTGATTACCCGACAGAATTTATTACTACCCCTACAAATCAACTGTACTGAAAATTGTGCGACGCCATTGTAAAACATGAAAAGCGTCATTTTGTAGAGAGCCACCGTCAATCTGGGAAGCACAATAATAAGCAGGCAGCATGTTCTACTCAATCATTTTTGACAATATCAAAATGTAGCTTTACAACAGAAGTAGCTAAAGCATTTATGGCGGCATATATTCCGCTATATAAACTGAATCATCCAGTAGTTGTCAATCTATTTAAAGTCCTTGGAAATGATTGTCCATCTGATTCTTCATGCTGCTCCTAAGTGTTACAATGAGGATCTAAGGCAAAAAATCATGCAAAGGATCTAATTGATGTAAAAAAGATTTTCCCTATTGTTGAGAAAAGCGATATTAACAATTTTCAGATTTATGAACATTCTTGTGGGATGCATCGACAAACCAACAACAACATATTTACCCAATAAAGTTAATAGTGAAAGCGTATGCCAGTACGTTAATGATTCGGTTTCTGGGCACACACAGGCAGAACTTTGTTCTTTTAATAACTCATGCAACAAAATATATGATTCTTGCCGGATCTATATTAAAGAACATGTATAATCAACTGTTTCATGTAACATGTGTCAAAATGGTATATGTTAAGAATAAAGGTCACCGTTTGCAGTTTTAAAAATAGAACAAAAAAAAATAAAACAACGACTGAAAAAATTTTATCAACAACTAAAAATAAAAATCTAAATATTCAAAACATTCAAGAAAGATTTTCATCTTTTTTTATAAAAACAGGAGGAGATATTCAATCAGCTTTAAGTAATAATAAATTCCTTAACAAATTTACAACAGGAAAATACCCAGGTGAATTACCATTAAAATCTTTAAATCCTTTAAATAAAACAAATTTTACAGGACCTGGAACTCATGTTGACAAACGTTTTAAAAACTATAATGAAATAATAAATAATTATAATGAAAATCAAGATTTATCAATTCTACCAATTCCAAAACCTGGTTCAATTACAGTAAATCGAGTTGATCAAGCAGCAATGAAAGAAATATATGTCAACAGATTTAAAAGATACCCGTGTTGCAGATGTAGAAATGATTCATGAAATGAACAATATTCAAAATCCAACTTCAAGAGAAAAACTTGAAAGAGCAATTATAAAATTAATAATGAAGAGCAAGTTCGCTTTAGGATTAGGATTAGAAAGATCTTCAAAGACTCTCGCAAATGAAAACTCTATGCAAAAACAAAAATTCTTACTCCTGAAAAATCAAAAATACTTGCAAATAAACTTCATAAAGAATTTAGAAAACCTAAAAAAATTTTAAAAGTTAAAGTTAATAACAAAGACGATATTTGGTCTGCTGATCTTACATTTGTTCCTGGAGAAAAAGATTATAAAATAATTCTAACAGTTATTGATTTATATACTCGTTTTGCTTTTGCTGCTCTTTTAAAAAATAAAATAGGTCAATCAATTACAGATGCATCTGATTAAATATTTGAAGATTTAAATAGGGTCCCTGAAAAACTTTTGGTTGATAAAGGAACAGAATTTTATAATAAAACATTTGAAGATCTTTGTGATGATAATTAGATTGAAATTTACTGAACAGAGAATGAAGGAAAAGCAGTTGTAATAGAAAGATTTAATAAAACTCTAAAAAATTTAATGTTAAAAAATTTACAGAACAATAAAACAGAAAATGGTTAAATCTTTTACCAAACTTAATTAATTTTTATAATAATAAAATTCACATTTCACTTGGAATAACATCAACAGAAGCATCTAAAAGTCCAAAGAAGTTGACTGAGCCTCTTGCTAATTCTGAAAAGTTAAAGAATGATCCAACTGATAAAACTTCTTCCATTTCTCAATTATCCTCAAAACCAAAATATCATATTGGAGATAA
>JBBMKC010002044.1:0-19486 GCA_037834085.1 Bipalium vagum | reverse complement strand
TATTATTATTATTATTATTATTATTATTATTATTATTATTATTATTATTATTATTATTATTATTATTATTTACAATTTAACTGTTTTATATTGCAGAATTTAACTTCATATATAAATGATGGTTTTATTTATTTTTAGTTATTATTTCTTCCTATATTATAAGTGACGATATATATATTATATATTATATTCCTATATTATATTCCTGATGTGCCTCAGTGAATGCTAAATGGTGTACAGATCAGTTGGAACGTGTTTATGACATTTTAAAGACACGTTATTCTAATTTAATAAACAGAAAACGCGCTTTATGCTCCCGCGCACTGAGCTCACTTGACGACAGCTCAAATATAAAATATGTATGATATTCAGTTAGCTTAATATCCACGATACAGTCCGAACATAGCGTCTTCAGACTAATGCTTTTTACGCTCTAGAAAGAAAGTAATGAAATGATAGAAACGCCCCAACAAGGGAGATATGTCAATATTGGATAGATCTTGTAATCTATGCTGGACGACAAAGCTTTACTAGCTAGTAGTGATGATCCACATAAAGCATGAGAAGGTTATCGGCAGTACTTAGGAAAGATTCTATAAATAAACAAACTTGGATTTTCCAGGAAAGCACCAAAAGAAGATCCACATAAAATAACACATTCACAAGTTGATCACAGAATATTTATTTGCACAAATGATCAGATTTGGCCTTATTTCGCTCTGTAGCTGTATTTTTTCTGAATCGGAAATTTGACACAATGAAAGAGGTAGAACAGGTTTGTCGTGAATGTTGTTTTATGGGAAAAGGTTTTTGATACACCCTAATAATATTGAAAATTTAAATTGTGATAATTAACAGGTAATAAAAAAATTAAACATGAAAATTTTAACCTAAATAGCTTAAACATTTATGTTAATAATAAACGAGGAGAAAAAGATAAGTAAATAGGAAATAATTTAACAGGAAATTTATTAATTCTTATTATAAATTTAAATTTAATAAATTTTGCACCACGGTAATGCACCATCTCATACTGACTTCATTTTTATTTTGACCTAGCATCATATCACAGCCATTCCTCAAGTACCATATTCCTTTTCCTTCAACTGAAGTCACAAATTCGTGGTTGCACTTTATGAAGACTTTTTTGAAGGAGATACTTTATATTTTGATAATTAAATAATTTAATGTTATTAAATTAATTAATTAGTTTTATTTTGAAGGATACGTCATACTTTTTAAAAATTAAAAAGGTTTTGTATTTTTTTTGAAAATTATCGAAGCTTTTGAACTCAGTAGTGCATTATTGTGTTAGAAATTAAGATTAAAACAAATCATAAATTACATTTATTCAATACAGACTTTATTGGTAAATTTTATTTCTAAAAACAATTCACTTGGTTAAAAAAAGTTGAAAGAATGGAGCTAAATAGAAACTAAAAGTTAAAGAATTTCTGAAAGGAAGATAAAAATGAAACTCAAAAGAATCGACTAAAATTCAAACAAAAAAGCCTTAAATTCACGGGTATTTGCTAGTTCTGAAAATGTGTACATTTTCAGATTAGGGCACCAGCAATCAAGAGGCCCATGTAATGTAGATTAATAAAAGAAAGATTAAATAATTTTCTGCCATTTGTAACGACAGATTCGGAATTTTGAAATTCCTAATCTTCTCATGCCCACCATTCTTTTTATAAGAACATGACTGGCCATAGAAGGTACAATCATTCGTGTACAGCCATTCTACAACCCTAAATATTATAATTTTTTTAATTTTGTTTTTCATTATTTACCCTTTAATATTCCATTGATTTTTTCGATTTGTTACCTTTTGAAAATGTACATAAAACAGAAATAAATAAATAAATAAAAATATTTTAATATTTTTTCAATTAAGGAAAAATTTTGTATCAAGTCCATATCTCTTTTCAGTGAGATTAGTTATGAAATTTTTCAATATACCTCATACATAATAATGGCTGGGACTTTTATGCGTTACGTTTCATGGAAGTTTTGGTTTAATAAATAAAGATTATTTATACTGAGATTACAAAGACCACTGGAGAAAAGACTAAAAGATGGCAATGGTAAACATTAATCTAAATGTATAAAACGTTGTGACCACTTTGAAGAAGAGCCAAAATCTACCGAGATTTATATAGCAGGATAATTTAAAAGGGAAAATCAATTCTTAAATGTGTCGAGTATCCATCACCATTGATCAAAGTCAGAATTTAATCCACCGCTGAAGATTATAATGGCTGGAAAGTCTTAATTGCAAAAAAAACCATGATGGATTGTCAACAAGAAGGGAAGAATGAGTCTGAAATGAAAACTTATTAGAATAAATTATTACAAACAAAAATCGGTTCCTTTGCATAAATTTCTGATTAATGGTGACAAACAATATTGACAAACGAAATGGTCAAAATAAATGTCAACACCAATTTTTTGCTTTTAATAGCAGCAATTAAAGCAATTTCTCTTTCTCCCTTATATAACCACTTTTACTAAAAAAAAAAGATTAAAATTAACTATTTTATCAAACACAAAACTCTTTTATCGGATGATTTATTAAAACAAATAAAGATTTCACATTCACACTTTGTGGATGATAAATGCGTTGATTCATGATCATAAATCTGATACTTTATGATCTGAGATCCGCTAGAAAATAATCCTTATTCGTCTACTAGCAAATAAAAGCCTCAAAACGTTATTATTTATTTTTATATTTGTAAAAAACTTTCCTGAGAAAAATATACAATGTTATTTTGATTTTTAAAATGTTTTACCAAAATACAATGTTAATAAAAGTTTTGGTGTACAATAGAATGGCATTGTACATCGAAAACAATGATTGTCCATTATTTTTATCGAAACGCATTATATTCAGTAATTATATTTTATTTTTAATTGCATTAAGTGGTTGACTTATTTCCACTGGTTTGTTTAACTTAATTAAATTATTAATTGATCGATAAATTAATTTGGCACAATTTTTGATTTATTAATTTTATAAATCATGAATATTTTGACATTTACCTATATTGTGCTGAACTTCTTCGGCTATTGTAGAGAATCCATTTTTCTTCATATCTTATAAAACGATTTAAAAACGAATCCCTTCCATTGCGTAACAATACAAATTAACAAATTAAGTCGTTTCCTTTTTGGGATTAGTTCAATAAATGTGGAACCCATCTAACATAACCAACCACTTCCAAATGTCTTGAAATTGTCTTGGGACCAACAATGGATGTTTTAGTAAGATCCCGAATGTTTTGACTTAAATCTAATTCCACATCGGTCTGGAAATGGGCATTTTCAATGACCTACCACAGTCTGCGTTAATTCGGCTTTCGTCTTCTTCCACAAATTTCTGATACTACTGCCTAATGGAACGTTCATTAGCTCTACCTTTGGAGAATGCCAAATTAATTTTTTCAGCAGCTTTCTATTCGTTTAAATAAATGGATTTCTTTGTTTGTCAGTTTATGCTCCATTCTTGATATTTTAAGAGTTTATTTGATTATTTAAACAAATGTGAAAATGCTTTATTTTAATATGAATGTTTCCCAATATATTTCTGTGGTTTCACTATAAAATATTGTAAAAAATATTTGCAAAAATCAACTATTAAAATCGGACATTTCAGATGACGCAACTTAATGGTATAATTTAGATTAATTATGAACGCATTTTTGTTCTGCTTTAATCTCAGAAATGAGTTTTAAAAGACAGTCGGAAGCAATTTGTTGAAATTGGTAAAGATGATTAAAACCTAAAAACAGTAGTCTGCAAGAAAGAAAAACGCCTGAATGATCCGAAAGAACTTACATTAAAAATCGGATGATATGATTGTTAGAAATAACCACCAAATACTTAATTTTCTTTGAAACTAGTGAAACACAAATAAACCAACCACCAAAAAATATAGATATATTCAGAAAATCGTAAAATGATTGTCTCACCACAGAAAAGAAATAAACGTCTCAAAATAGTGCTCTTCCTGATACTGTTTGTACAGAATGGACCTTTTTGGAAGTCTTAATCGTAGATAATCTTGGTTAGATCATCAATATAATTCTTAAAACCAAATAATTTCGTCAATGATTTGATATGGAAAATGTTCTGTTTTCTATAAAATAGATAGATGCAGTGGAAAGGTTGACACTCATCAATATTGACTGTAACTGTAAAGATGAGACAGAAATTGGAATCCTCCAAGTTTGTCCAAATGCATTATATATAGAGTAATGAAAGCACATGAAAATATTCTATATCACTGTTGGATTTTAAGGAAGGAAACCTTGACAAACTTTAAATGGGAAATTTTACTTCACCCAAATTTGCCACACCAATTCTTCTGAATTTAAGACTGCCAAAAATTAGTGTAAATTGCAAGGAAAAAATATGGAAATAATTATCAGCAGCCCTCTCTATTTCAATTAAGACCTAATGTAATCATCAATATAATACAACTTGTACTGGGTTTTTAATCCTTTTGATTTTTATTAAAACATTTGGGAAAAAGGAACGATCTCATAAAGTAAGGACTCAGGATGAATTCAACAAAAAGAAATTTCTTTCATTTTACCTTTATTTTATGTTTTCTTTAATATTGCTTAATAAATTCTATTATTAATTTACGTTAAAAACTGAAATTAAACAAAGTTTTCACAAGCTTCAAAATATTCCAGCCAAATTATTTTGTATGTTTGTTTTAATCTGCAAAATATATAAATCATCACAAATTTAAAATTTGATGATTTAATTATTAATAAAGTAACATAAATTTTAAAAATTACTCTAAATTAATGACAGCGATAAATAAAAAAATTAAATAATTAAAATATTTAAATACGGATTCCAAAATTGTTAATATAAAAATAACAAAATTAAACGAAAAAAAAGAAAAATTCTAAGAATTGATTTTAAATATATTTTTATATAATTTTTTTCATATAATTATATTATTATAAAATTATCTTGTAAACCCGCTTAGTTTTTTGGAAATTGTTTAATGATAAAAAATATTTGATGAAATTTTAAAAACAAATTCTTTTGGTTCACGCGTCTTTAAAAATATTTTTTTAAAATAATTTATTTTTATAATAATATTTTTTAAAATATTCTTAAAAAGTTTTAAAAATTTTTTTAATATTAATATTTAAAATAATATTTTTAAAATAATTTAAAATATTTTTAATATTAATATTTAATAATAAATTACAACTAATATTTGGAAAATATATTTTTTACTTATTAATAATATATAAATAGTATTTTTATAATTTCTGGTGTTCAACTAAAGTTAAACAAAACCAAAAAGTGTTAGTGCGTTCATTAATAAATAATTTTCGCGATTATTTTATAAATTTGATTCTTTCCCGAAAAATTGGGACTTTAAAGTGTTTTGACTCGACAATCTTTATAATTATAATAGGTAAGGTTTACCATAACAAAATCTTCAATTTCTTGTTTCTATCGACAAAATGTCAATATTGAATAAATTCAGACCACGACCTATAGGTCGTTACTTTGCTTTTGTATTAGCACTACAATATCTCGTGTATCATAAAGATTCGATTTGATATCAAATTTGACTCAAATAGTCGATAAATAATAAGAATCCTTAACTTAACTAATCAATAGTATACTTATGTAACCAAATATAATATATTTATAACCATTGTTTAATTAAGAATAATTGCTTAATTAATTTATATTTCTTCCAAACCGACGATATTTTAAAAAGGTCCAGAAAAATGCAGAAAAACTAAAAATGACGCAAAAAATGAAATTTATTAAAACCGGGGCAAATGTTACAAAAGGAGAGCTTCCGAATCAAAAACTTTAAAACTGGTTCAGAAGAATTTATGAAAGTAAGCTCATTTCGAGAAAGAATGACTCACAATTTTTTTTCTTCGTCCTTATCGAAATTACTTATTACCGCTGAAAATTACTTTCACGTGCGTTAATTTTTGCTTCTTTTGTTACAACTCAAAATACGATCCAATATTTTGATTGTTCTTCGTTTTTTGTGAATGGTCATTTATTCGAATTTTGAGCTGTCGTTACAATAAGTAACAATATCTGTGACATTGAAATTGATAAAGATTTTAGCTTACATTGCCTTTGGAGTTAGTTCTTAGTCTTTGTAGTTATTTAGGTTACATTTAAGTATTATTCACTTACCATCTATAAGATCTTGTTTATAAAAGCTTCCAAGGACCACAGATGAAGATCCTTAAGGTAATTTAAAAAATTACAAAAACAAAGATTTTTAGCGAGTGTATAAAATTTTTGAATTCTGTCTACAGTAAAGTTTCAATATTTAGATTAATGGTAACATTATATCATTATATCTAAGAACGTCATGGTGTTTCGTGAGAATATCTGCTATGATCTTGGCAAAAAACATTTTTTTCACAATAATTACTCTATATTTAAACTATCACCTTTTTATCATATTATGTACTTCAAGATTACCCGTAACATTAAAAAAAATTAATTTTTCATTTAACATTCATTAGGACAAATTAATTATATTTTTTCCGATTATATTTAGACAGTTGAATGCTCACATACGTGATTAAATGATCATATTTTAAAATAATAAATTATTATTATTTTGTTATCATTGATATTAATAATAATATTGGTATTACTATTATTATATAAATAATAGAATAGGAAATGGTTTAAATAAGAATAAAATTAGTAACCTGTAATATTAATAGCAGCAATTACTAATAACACGAAATATAATTAATAATAATAATAGTAATAATAATTTCTTATTATTTATTCTCATTTAATCACCACCATTATTCTGATTAATATATAAATGTTCTGAATTATTTTATTTATAAAATGATAAGAAAATCGTCAAAAGCAAAAAGTATAATTAAAGAAAAAACCGCTCGATAAGTATGTGAGAAATAAGAGATAATAATTTGCTAATTATTCGAAAGATTTGTAAATGTATAAAAGGAAAAGTATAATTTTGACTATAGAACTATGGAGTTGACGTTGAAAATTGATGGATAGAACACATTGTACAATTTGGATGTTAACCTTTTTCACAAGAGACTGTACACCAAATCCACAGTTTCACTTTTGATAACTGAAGTAATGTGTTGGCATTTATCAAAAGCACAGCTGGTCGGGATCAATGCATTTTAAAACAGTGATAATTACGCCAGGGAAGATAAGAGTGGGATAATATTATGTCTTAAATTACTGCTGAATGGCACGGCAATTGATGGGAAATGTGTTTCATTAGGACTTGGACTGAAGGTAGACCTGGTTGCAAATTGGGTTGAATTAGCTTTGTCGATATGAAATTGGTCTGATATTCCGGTTTAGAGGAAACAAGCCGTGCTGAGGAACGGTTCTGGGTCTAGAAAATCTAATTGACGTATTCAGATATCATAACAGAATTACTTTCGTTTTTTCAAAGTTTCCAGAAACGAAATGCATATGATAATCAACGTTACCAGTAGAAAAATACAGAAGAAATTGACTACAATTATCCACATGTACGGCAGTGGAACATGTTTTAGGAATATGGAATTCATGGAGATGTTGGCCGACGTTTGAAAGTGAATCACGGACTTGGTGGTGGTGATATTTTGATGAAATGTTGTCGACAGTGTTCGTTTCTTCGTTTCGTGTAAATCTTTGGTATTCGATTTGATGTGATTCTCTATTTTCTTATTGAAAAAATGCTTGTTTTCTCTCCTAAAGGTTCTGTATTGTGGTGGTGACATTGACTGGATCAGTGACACTGTTTTATTGGTTGGTATAAGGTCTTTCGTACTATTTTCTGAGTAAATAGTATTCTCTAATATAGGGTACTTTGGAATAATAATTGACGTTTTACTGAGTGAGACTGAAGTTGGTTTATTATTACTATTATTACTGAGAGATACAGAACTCTTCTGGGTAGTTGAAGACCTTGCTCTTGTATTTTCATTCAAGATTTGCTTAGAGAACAAAGTTTTGAATACCTTGGTAGTGGTTTTATAATACAAGAAATATTCTGGAGAATTAATTTCAACGTGTTTTATTATTTGAAGAACGAAGGATTTGTCTTCAACCAGTCTGAAATATATTGACTGAAATTTATAGGTAAGTGATAAATTGTCCTGGTCGTTTTTGAAAACCAATTTCATCGCTTTTTTGATGGGTTTTTCACAGAAAAATACTTCATTTATGAGAACTCTAAACTTCAAAGAGTCGATTTTTCCACATCTCCAAACCTTTTCACCATAATCGACAATAAATATTGAGATTTTCCCTAAACCGAAAATGTGATATGTTTTATTATCCATCAATGCTCACCACAATTGTCTTGACTGCAAAATATCTCTCCATTTAATTCCAACGAAAGCACAGAGGAATTCGACTTTATTTGCGAAAGCAATGTAGCTGTATCTCTGTTAAGAGAATTGACTTTAAATTTCTCACCTAAATATATTTGTTTTTGGTTTATTTTTATATTATTATTATTATTATTATTACAACTATTAGTGTGTATCGAAAGTCTTTTCCCATAAAACAACATTTATCTAAATGAACATAAGAGAAGGACAAAATATGATTAATCCTTGAACTATAATCTTTTTTCTTCAATGACCTTAAGTCATATCTCTACTAATTATGGAATCTGATGAAAATACCATTTCTTAGTTTTGGAGATAAAAAATTCATGACAAGACTGTTAGACATCTCAAAAATTTTCAGCCATATAGCAAAATAAGACGGATATGATTATTAAGAGAAATAAAACAAATAAATAAATATTCTGTGATCAGCTTGTGAATTTGTTATTTTATGCGAATCTTCTTTTACCACCGGATCATTTACCACTATTACCTGCAAGGCCTTATCGTCCCTTAAGGATTTCCGGTCAGAACGATGTTTATCTAATATTGATACGTCTACCTTGTTGAAGCGATAAATCAATTAGATGCTGAACGTTTATCGACCACTTTATTATCTTTAAACGAACATATATACTCAGCTGCAGTCTTGGCATTGAAGCCTTTTTTCCATAAGTATCTTAAAATGATTCGAATTGTTGTTTCTTCATCACTCACAATATAGGAAGAAATACTAACTAAAATAAATAAAACCTTATTTTATATATGAAATTAAGTTCTGCAATAAAAAACCGTTAAATTGATATATTCAAATTTATTAATTTGTTTATTATCTATTTTAAATATTGAAACTAAAATATAGATAAAATTATGTAAAAAGACTTGATAAGCCTTAGGATTACTATTATTAATATCAATATTATTTACAGTTATTATTTAGTTTTATAAGTGTTTAAATTTGTCTAAAATAAATGGTTCTTATGTAGACAGTAGAATAATCAGCTGCATTATCAAGAATGACAGTGAATTTGAACGAATGTTTATAACGAACGAATTTTTATTATAGATATTTTTTAATTTGTGTTACATTCTGATAAAAGTAGAATAAAAACGACTAAATGATGAAGAAATTGTATTTTTACCAAGGAATTAAAAAAATTAAATACCACTGAATAAATGAAAAGAAACCGGTCTTTTGAAGCTCAATTAACAATTGATGTTTTTTTATGATTTCAGAATTTTTAATTAATACTTTGGATCAGAAAGAGATATCAAAGGTTGAGGCTAGCCAAAAGAATCACATAGGTTTCATTTAAGAAAAAATATATATAACTTTGATGCTGAAAACTGACAGATATCGATATGGTTTGGTATTTGTTGATTTAATTCTTAGAGAGTAAGTCTGATTTCGGTCAGATGGTGCAAGGAGCACATTTTTAAAGATACAGTAGAATTCAGTAAGATAGTTTAGAAAATAAATCATTTATACAAAATTCAGATTTTTGATGGGTTTGATCCAATATTTGTTTCTTTGAGCTTAAATAGATGCAATAGTGACAACCTTTAAAAGATTCCTGAATTTTGAAAGTTGCCTTTTATTAAGGTTCAAAAAAGATTTAACAAGAACTGCCAATCTGACCAATACGTTGAATGAGACAAGGTTTCATCGTCTAACTAATAACATTTTTGGTAGTGTGCGCTTCGTATGTTTAACGACTTTAGTAAATAAAAAGAAATGTTATACAATATTGAATTTTTAAGTATCATAGTAAATGAACGAATATTTTCATAATGATTTGACAAAATAAAATTCATAGAACATTACCTAAATGACAGAGATTTATAAATAGTTGGCAAATCTCATCACAGAATAAAGCCACGGTGGGTAACTCTATTCTCAGAAGTTGACAGATTCCCATTTCCATGGATATAGGTACAAAGGCTACACCTTCACATTGGGGTTCGTCATTACAATTCTGAAAGCATTCTGTTAGTGTAAAGTGTCTCATGGACATAAAAACTTCAAATCTTGAACTATCCTTTGACAGGGTTAAACTTTCTTTAACGGGAAAATAGCAATGTGGCGTTACTGAAAATATTTGTCAAAAAATTAAGCTAATAATAATAATATTATTATTATTATTATGATAATTATTGTTATTTTTTCCTTTCATTATTAATAGTTACTATAATCATATGATTGTTAAGTTAGAAATGTATATTCTAATGAAAAACATTTATTATTGTATTAGGTTGGTACATAAGTTCCAGCGTTTTTTAAATTTTGTCATTCTTGCTATTTTTAGCTTTGTTTTGCTGAGCAAAAATAATTATTTTGAAAGCGCTTTTTAAGCTACAAGCATGTAATCATTATTCATTCAATAACTTAATTATACATATATTTTTTATCTCTACAAATGGATATTCCAGGGAACGAAAAAATTCATTTTCGGCATTTATTATATTTGGCCTTTCGCCGTGGTCAGAAAGCTACAAAAGCAGCACGATACATTTGTGTTGTCTATGGAGCTATAGGTACAAGGACCGCTCAAAAATGGTATAACAAATTCAAAAAGGGTAATTTTGATCTCGAAGATAAATTTCGGTCTGGTCGACCATCCAAATTCGACGAAGAACGTCTTCAGGAGCTTTAAAGGAGAATGGTCGCCAAACATTCAGAGAACTTGCTGAAAAAATTAACTGCACTCATCCGACAATCCTCAGACACCTTCATTCGATCTGCTTTGAGTAAAAATTTGGAGCTTGGATAAAGAAAATCGTCTCCGAATTGCAGCACAACATCTTGCTCGGCACCGAGCGACATGCGGCCACACGGAACACGTTTTCTGCAGAGAATCGTCACGGGAGACGAGAAATGGTGTCTCTACGCCAATATGAGACAGAGAAGGAGTGGGTAGCTAAAGGAATCACGCCTAAGCCAACAGTAAAAAAAGAACTTCGTCCTAAGAAAACAATGATATGTGGATGGTGGAACTAGGAGGGTTTAGTCCACTGGGAAATACTCGAGAAAAATAAGACTTTTAACAAAGAACTCTATGTAGCCCAGTTGCAAAGAGTGAACAAAGCTATTCAACTGAAAAGTTCAGATCGTCGCAGTCATGTCATTTTGCTTCATGACAACGCACGGCCACACACAGCGAATATAGTCAAAATAGCCCTCCAAGAGCTCAGACGGGAGATTCTTCAACATCCGTCGTACTCTCCCGACCTTGGGCCAACTGACTTTCACATCTACTGTTCATTGTCCAATCAAATGAGGGATGTGGCATTTAAGAACGAGGATGATCTCAAAAACTGGATCAACAAATTCTTCGAGACCCGGACTGCCGATTTCTAGAGAAATGGTATCAACAAATTGGTCGAGAAGTGGGAGCAGGTCTTGAACAATAACAGAGACTATATTAGGGATTGATTTATTATTTATAATATTAATAAAATAATAGTTGGTTTTAACAAAAAAAATTTTCAATAAAAAAACGCGGGAAGTTATGTACCAACCTAATATAAACGAAAAAAACCGCGCATTTTAAACTTTTTTGTATATTTGTCTCAATATTTTATTAATATTCTTTTATGTATCTTTAGTTGGAAGACAAGGTTATAAATATGGATAACAAAAAATACAAATTCGCATTTCTATGTGGTATGATTTCAAATACCGCTGCAAAATCATTCCGACCAATATGTGACGTGTTTAGTGTGATTTTTATTAGTAAGAGTCAACGATCTATACTAAAAAATGTAGAACTGAAAGACGCCCAGCGTGGACAACGTCCTCAACGGCATATGAGGATGACTTAGAAGACGTCATTGAGATAGATTCTCGACAAACTATTCGAGAATTTATTCAGAGGTTCAAATGCAGTCACGTGACCATAAAAATTCATTTATATTCAATTGGCAAATTTAATAAATGTAATAAAAGAACGCATTTCTAATCTAACAAGGTAATATTTCCATTTATTATTATTTGATTAACGAGAAGCAACATGGATGCGTAAAGAAGTTGATGTTATTTCCTATCAGTATCCACCAAATTAAAAATTAACTTAAATTTTATAATCTTAGCTTTGGTTACTAGACTCACAAGGCATGGGTTTCAGATGTTTTTATAGGAATTCATAATAAATAATTTGTTTTTATGAAACATCATAGGATTTAGAGATCATCCCACCAATACTCAATATCTCCACCTTATGCTTCTGATCCACGAGTTATAGATGAGCTGAGGTTTATATTTTTAATAAGAATGGTATCGATATTCAATATCGGTATATATTTGGCTGTGAAGAAATTATCAACCCTAATAATCTTTTTTCTGGCTCCATAATTCTTTAATTAGTCCTACTCTCAAAATTAATTCAAAACGTCATGATATACATCGTATCAATGTCCCTAATAAGTAATTTAGTCTTACACTTAGGAGCCTGTGTCATGACTGCATTTCTTCCTGACTTAAACTTCAGTGCGGACTTCCGGTTGACAGAAATCAAAACGAATATCTATGTATATAAATAATAAATACTTAATGTGATGTCGGGACCTAACATTGTTCAGGTTAATTTTCATAATAAAACAGCCCAAACGATATTATCTTTTGGACAAAATAATTTGACATAATTTATTCATACTTTGGATATCAAGGAAAGGAGACTGATTCCTTGACATCAGAACAAGTTTAAAGAGCTGGTCTGTGATGTCAAGTATTTTCTTCAGATATGACCATTTCTGGGTGAGGTAAGTCAAAATTTTGATTAGAAAAGACTCATTTTCAGAACCAATGTTAAATCAGACTTCCTTAAAGTACCTCTCAAGTGAAATTTTACCCAAATAAGGCAAAGATCTCACAAAATTTTGCAAACTTGAGTTTGACTTATTGAATGTGATCCACAAGTAATAAATTGATCTTCGACAGGGTGTGATATACGGACGAAAACGTATAAAAACCCTTGAATTATATCTAACAATACACATTCAACATTAAATGTACGAGGGTCGTTTGAAAGTTTTGCAAATGAAAAGAATAAAGCAACATTTATTGTTTTCCTAATGTGATAGTATTAAAAATGAAATATTAAAATGGTTTAAATATTTTTACTTTCCTCTGAAATTAACCCTGTCAGTTTCAAAACTTCACAAAAAACCCGCGTATATATACATAAAATGTGTAAGATAAATGTTCGTTGGAAAATGTCTGTTTTACAAACCTTCAAATCTAATCAATATAATTTAGAAACCAAAATGGAAAATTCTCAATCGAACATTCATTGATTTTAGTCAAAAGTCTTCCTAAGTCTTAACCAAGTCGACTTTCTGAATCGGCACTGATTTTGATACAAGCCTTTGTCTCAAAATTTATTTCATAAATCCGTGTCAAGGGTTTGGAACCTAGTGGGCACAACAGCTATTCTTGAAACATGACAAAAATGGAAAATCTGATTTACAAAATCTTTTTGTTGTCGATGTGCCGTTCCTGAATATTTTTGGAGGACCCACTTAATGATCTGTACAAGGAAAACGTAATCTAAACATTGGGTACAGCAGGTTTCTGAGTTAACTTCTGGTTAAATGCATAAGAGTTAGTGGAGAATACCCTTTCATTTAGGGTACTTTAAATATACTTAATGTAAAAAATTTTTTATCTGAATTGAGATCATGGTGAAAGAATTAAGTATCATTCTCCTGAGAGAAACATTGATATTTTTGTTTATTCATCAGACTCTTTCTATTTTAAAAAATTCTAAGATTTGACACAATTACTGAATGTGATCTGGAAATATCAGGTTCTGTATTGTTTTATTCATCAATCATTCAGAATGGTGCTTAATGAGATCACGAAGGATTTCCAAGTTGTGTGAAGCATGGACCTATTTTCTTGACAATTTTCATTCACCAATATTTAACAGACAAACTATTTCGATCTGACCCTTTTTGACTTTTTAAAAAATTAATTATGGGGTAAGAATGTTGACATGGTTACATAACAACCAAAAATGAGTTAAATATAAAGGTTGCTGTGATTTATAAAAAGTGAAATTGCCATAATTTTTAGGTGTAAAAATTTTCTTCTAAACAGTTCCAAACTATGTCTCACTCTTTAATCTTTTTCTATATTTATTCAAAAGTCGTTCTAAATAATTTCTAATAACGAAATAATTCGTAAAAATTTCAAATTTGACCAATAATGTTAGACTGATATGTCTTGACATTGTCAGTTTCTGAGCTCATTAACTGAAAGAAAACATGAAAACATAATAATTTGTTGGAGAGAAGTCAGACGGACAAGTAGGGTGATGGGAATTTCATATACAGAGTGGTAAATAAGTCCTTTCGGATTTTATATAATATGTAATATCAACAGAAATTTATTTTAATGTGTTTATTTTATATTTATATTATATATTTATATTACATTATATACATTATATTTTTAATTAGAAATCGGAGAGACTTGTTTAACACCCTGTATAAATTCATACAATTTTAACATCGTCCAGTGATACGTTGTGAAGAAGAAATGATTCTTTTGTTATATTGTTCTACGCTGGACTAAGAAGTAAAAGTTTCATCGATTTGGTAGACGAATTTTACCTTTTATCTCATCAGTAATCTTTTCATATTGTTTTTGGAAAATGAATTGAATCAATCTTTCCCGTGATCAACAGACTTTAATTTCGGGTAAGAGATTTGCCGCTATATTATGGTCTAACAAGATATGTTCTGTAAACTATCCATTTGTTGTTGTCAAATTTATTTGTTGTAAATTCAAATTTTAATAACATTCTCCGTTGAAGAGAGAGTGCAAATTGTTTTACTGATAACCAAAATGAATTCAATCATGTTAGTCAAACGAATGTTATTTAAAAAAATGACAAATCCCACATAACATTAACCATCCCTTTTGATTTCAAAAGTAACAGTACCTGCATGTTGGAAAATATTTATATGGCACAAATGTAATTTCTCCTTCTTCTTTATAAGAATCCATCGTACATTGAGCATAGATTTACAGCTTACAGCTGCATTAAAAGTATCTTTTGATACGGTTCCCGTATTTCCGCATGGTATTAGAGGAGATTTTTCTATTTGATATAAATAAGCAACAGATTTCAAAGGAAGCGTCTCTGCCATTAAAATTTCCACATCTGAAAGCTGGACATGAGCATCTGTAAAATTCATAATAGACTCAACTTGTATCCTTTCTTTTAATATTAATATTAATATTATTATTATTAATAATATTATTATTATTATTATTTTTTTTTTATTATTTTTTTTATTATTATTATTACTATTATTAATTATTAATTATTTTTATTATTATTATTTTTTTTTTTATTATTATTATTACTATTATTATTATTAATTATTATTACTATTATTATTATTATTATTATTATTATTATTATTAAATTCTTTTATCAATTTTATTATCAATTCTTTTTTCACAAGCTAAAAAATAATTTTTTTTATTTTTATTGGATAAAATTGTAATTTTTTTGTTAAAAGCCTTTCCCGTTATTGCAGAATATTTAGTAAAAAATTTACACCAAATAGTTCTTTAGTTTTTCTTTTGGAGCCATAAAGAGAGTTCTGCTGAAACCGGACCAAAATTGAACTCTTACAGAATCAGGACGATATGACCTTTAGCACTGAAATTTTTTTTAAAAAGTTATAAAAGATTAGATAAACTGGGTTTTTGCTATTGGTACTTCAAAACACATAATCCGAAGAAAGCCGTATAGATAGCAGATATATTTGTGTAATTATGATTCAAGACACTGCTGGATATTAGACAGATTAGATTAATAGAAAAAAAGTGAAGGAAAAGAATAAGAACAATAAAAGATATAAAATATTGATCCATTTCACATCAAAGAACACATAATATTATACAAATAACAAATTTAATATGGAAACCAGTAGAAATAGAACTGGAAAACAAACGGATGTTGAGTACTGTGGAAAATATGAGGAAATATTCTTCTTAGAGGATGTGAAATAATTAGATCATGTGATCACACAAGTCATCGGGGTTTAATCTTTTTTTAAACTAAAAGATAGAATGTTTTGATAAATTTTTAAAAAAATTTTTCTTCGTTCTGTACAATCTTCCGATCTTTATAGTAGACTTTCCAGATCTCTTCTGTAAAATCCCCTTAGTTATGACTCAAAGAACTCATCCAGTACCGTTTTTACCTCATCTTTGGTATCCATGGGTAATCCTTCCAAATAGTTTTGTAGTCTCAGAAATAAATGGTAGTTTGATGAATCAGTGTTTTCTGACCACGGTGAGTGAGTCATTATTTCCTATTCTAAGTTTTTCAGTTTCTCTAGCGTAGCTTTTGAAAAGTTTGAGTGTTGGTTGCCTTCATGAAACAGAGCCCTTCTTTTGCTAACCAAAGCTGGCCATTTTTCCTTCAGTGCCTGATTCAAACGGCCCAGCTGAGTATAATAATAGAATAGTTTATGAATAGTTTTGTTACACTGTTATTATGGATGCGAATTTTAAACATAAATAATAATTAAAAATTGACCAATAAAGAAACAGCATTCACTTTAAATATTCTTATTGCACAAAATAAATTATTATTTATAATTATAATTTATTATTTCGATCTTTTTGTTAATATAATTATTCTTTTTAATTACATAATTTGATTATCGTAATAACGCAAATTATACAGACCTTCGTTGAAATGATCTCCATAAAGTCTCAGCTGAGCAATTCCTGTTACAACAAATCCTAAATCTATTAACACCCAAGGGGTTCCATTTCCTTTTGTTGTTATACAATCTGAAGAACTGCTTGAATCTTCTTTCAACAAGTTTGTAAAATTTGAACCCAGAAGCAATGGACTCGTATATATTATGGAATGGCTGCCGTCAAAGGGAACGAATCCTTAAAAAAGAACGACAATAATTTGTTATATTAATTTTATTTATATTTTTTTAAAAAGTTTTAATTTAATTGCTCCAGCTCAAATATCGAATAAAACTGGTTTAATTTTTATTATTATAATATATTTCAATTATTTATTAAATTAAAAAAATCCACTGATTTTCTTTAAAAATAATTTTTTCCAATTTTATTTATATTGACAAATTATTTTTTTTTAATATTTTCAGTTAACTTTTTCAGTGCAATTTCAAAACATAAATAAGTTAAATTATTTTTTTTATTTTTCTTATTTCTGTCAGCGCTAAGGTCAAATCCAGAAATTTAAATTTTGTTTTAATTTTCTGGGGTCAACAATCCTCTTTGAAATATTTTTATAAATATCTGAAATGTTTTTCATTGAAAATCAAATATTTCCAATTTTAACCAATAAATATTCTTGTTATTTTTTATTTAATTAAAAATTCCGCAAAATAATATTTCATTTCTCTAGACTTTTCCAATCATTAGCGTTATTTAATGAAAACACTTGAGTAAAATATTACGATATTTAATTCTTAATCAGTTTACACAGTAATATAAATAAATAAATCAATATTAAACAGTCGAATGAAGATTTAACTATTGATCCTTTGTTGATTTATTTATGATTATAATGAAATAATTGAATTTTATTTCAATGAGGGAAGATTCAATATATTATTTCGTAATATTTCATTGGGAATAATTAAAATTGTGAAATTTAAGAGTCTATTCCAACGTCTTTATTTTCCATAAAATTATTAGGGTATTTCTTTTAATTAATTTTAAAATTATTAAAAAGTTTAATATTTGATAAGATTGACTAAAATTAACAGATAAAAAGCTTTCGTGGTCTTAAGATTAAAGGTTATCTGCATTGATGACAGAAAATATTACGAGGTTACCATAATCCGGCCAGATAGAGGTACTTCTGGTTTAATTTATCGCACATTTACAAATTTTCAAAATTTTTTTAATTTTATGTTAGTATACTCTTGAGACCAGCATTATATAAATAA
Source organism: Bipalium vagum (assembly GCA_037834085.1). NCBI lineage: Eukaryota > Metazoa > Platyhelminthes > Tricladida > Geoplanidae > Bipalium > Bipalium vagum. Next base: position 1,133 of record JBBMKC010002044.1, on the reverse strand, counting down.
TATGATTTGCCAAAATGATAAAAACACGATCTCTGTCGTCGTGATTCTGGAATATCCTGACGACATCCTAGCAAAAAACAAAGCCTATGAATCTTGAGAATCGGTTAAGAATTGATCTATGATGTGATTATTTCTAAAGCGTCCAGATTGTAAAGTATCCTTCGTTCTTGTAAGAATCATAAACTACTTTCTTTGTCTCTAACCAAAACCGATAATTTTTAAAAATTCATGAATTAAAATCAGAATTGAAGTCTGGAATTTTGATAAATTTGCGGTGAATTGAAGGCACACGTACCATGATTATCTATTGAATCGAAGGAACTGGTCGTATTGGAATTTGAATTTTCATACTGATATTAGGATATTTGAGGCTGAGCCTCTTTAAACTACATCCGCATTGGGTAGAGTGCAGCTGGAAATATATGTAACTTGTCTGAGATGGTTATGAGATCTATATGTATATAATCAGATTAGCTGCTTCAAGATAATAGTTAGAGTATGAGATTCATCAACAGATCTTAGATTATGTTTCTGTCTGAGAAAAACAATCATATTTACAGAACATCCACGAATGTTGTATTATATCGGAAATATTGAAATGTATTGGTTGGAGTTGAATATTTATTCAATATTTTAATTTTTCTCAAAATTCATATATACCAAATATATTTTATTTCCACGAGGATTAAATTATCCTAATAAATAAGAAGATCTTATATCGAAGTTGAATGAAGTTTGGAAAAAGCAGAGAAATTGAAAGAAAGCCTTAAATCGTGTATTAATAGAATGTCCAATCGTATTAGGGCTCTGATAGCTGCAAAGGGTGATGTTACAAAATATTAAAGATAACTAATAAATTTCTATTTTAGGAATTTTTTTATGATTTCACTATCATTTTAACATTTGTATACAATTTGTTACTAGTATTATTATATTCCACATTATAGTAGCTTAATTTAAGGTTAAGCCGTTTATTTAATTTTTTTATCACTTATCAAATAAAAATATTTATTGTTAATTATTATAATTAATTAAATAAAATTATTATTAAATTAACAATTAATTAGATATAATTATCGATCAAATAATATTTAATTGTAATTATTATTAATTAGTTAATTATCTATAATGTT
>JBBMKC010001938.1:0-19492 GCA_037834085.1 Bipalium vagum | reverse complement strand
TATTATTATCGATATATATATCTCGAAAAAAACAGTTTGAAATACTACGTCATGGTTACCCTTTACACAATTTTCTTAAGGATATTTTTCATTATATTATTTTGTTAAATAAAACAAACTAAATTATCATCTAAATTATTCAACTTAACTCCAGTGAAAAAATATTAAAAATAAATATCAGATGATATATATATATATATCAACTAAACAATGTTTATTATGAATTCTATTTTTTATATTATTATTTTAAGAAATATTAAACTTAATGCATACAAAATTTAAATATTTTTAATGAGCAATTAAATTTTGTTTGAATCAAGTGTAAAAATAAAATTACCATTATGCTTTCAATACATGTTTGAGAAAAGAGGATAGAATATATAGTGGATATTTTTTATTATTAATAAATATTATTTATTTATATTTCAAAGCAAAATAAATATGAGTATTGATAGGAAAGTACTCGTGATAATATTGGTTTTTGGAGTAAAATTTTATGACTTTATTTCAGTGCTTGATCAGGAAGATATTTCAATTTTTATTTTATATTTCGAATCATTTACTATCGGAATCTAAATATGAACGAAAGAAACGGAGAGATCCGTTCCAGGATCTTTTTTTCTGATTTTTTTCTATTAATAATCTTCTATCGTAAATTGTTTTTATACATAATTATATATATAAATATTTTATTTCTCAGTATAATACTCCTAAATACATTTAGAAAATAAATATATAATTATTAATATTTAAAGATTCCTGGAAAATATTATAAAGAATTTGAAATATTACTGAATTATTTAAAAAATTATTTCATTTTATACATTATTTATATTTTATTAATGAAGATTATTTATGAAAATTATTATTTTGTGCATTAATAAATTAAAATTAAGGATTGTTTAAATACATGATAAAATCTGAAAAAACAAATTAAAATTACATAAAATCCTTTATTTCTTCTTAAGAATAAAATAAATCATGTTACATGTAAAATAACATAAAATATTGAAAGCTTTAAGAATGAAATATAAACAGTTTGAATCAACGTATCTCGGTTATAGAGTTACTAGGGGCTTCATATCCAATTCTTGATAGACAGACACTTCTTTATTATCATGACATCTTCCTCGTGGGAACTTTTTGGACCAGATATTGAAACAGGAGAATGGATATTTAAAATTGCTAGATGACATAGACCCTTTATTCTTTTTGAGTCCATTAGGATTTGAATATATTGACACAAAAAGTGGTATTATTAAGGTCATGATACTCATAATATCTCTTCATTTAATATAACATAACATTTTCAAATTTTATCTGTATCATATAAAGGAATTAATTCAACAAAATGTTGTATTAAATCTCTTAAATTATAATTTCTCATTAAAAATAATATATTAAGAAAATTTCTATTACATATTAGGCAGAGGTTGTCGTATTTTATTAAGAATGTTGCACTACAGCCGTGGTGAAAAATATAGAACCAACATCTAAATTCCACATAATTTGCAATGTATCACTGTTTGTCATTATGAAGGTTTGTACATAGCTTGGATGAATTTCGTGCATCAGCACGACCAGTGTCCACTAAATTTAACTGGTATACAGCTCCCAAGCGTCTAGAACATATCATTTTTATGATTTTCTTTATTATTGCAATAGATAAAAATAAACAAATTAATGCGAAATACGAGCACTAAAATAATAGCTGTGTCAACTTATATAATTACAAAGTGTCTTGGATCTAAATGTATCACTTTCGTCAATTATTTTGAAATTTTGTCATTCTAAGCAAAAGTAACGACATACTCATCACCGAAATCTTTTCCAAATATAAGAAAAACATTTTTTTCAAAGCCAGTACAAAAAAGGTCTAGAGAACAAACACCTAAATCTACTTGATTAAATTGTTAATCTTTTTAAAATCATCTTGTAGTTTTTCAACGTCTCTTTCTCAAACAATCTTTAAAATGCTGAAATCAAATCTCCCAACCTTTCTTTTCACTGATACACTTTTCTTCTTTTCTAGAAAAAATTTACCAGCTACTTTTTCTATTCCCAAAGCAATCACCTCTGCATTTCATAGTAAGCAGTTACAAAGTTGCACAGTAATCAATTTTTACCAACGCTGCAACAAAATTAGTATTATGGGAATTCAATTTTCCGCAACAGAAATTTAATTATATTACTTTACTTAAACAAATGATTCTTTAATTTCGATTTTGTAATTACAATTCCATAATTTAAATTTATAAAACTTGATCTAAATAATAGACCTATCTGTTTACTGAGGAATCTAGGACATTTCAAAAAATTCAACAAACCAAATTTAGACCTCCTCGGAGATATTATTATTTTTAAAAGGAATTTTCAGTACTAAATATCAAATTTTCAATTCAAAGAAAATATTTCCATTGAATTTCATAAGAAATATTTATTGTTAAAACCTCAGTTTTAATTATCATGTTTTCTTGTAATTATTTCGAACATTTCAAGTCTCAATATTTCAGTAATAATCCGCTGGATTATTCTTTTAAAATCTGTTCAAAATAATATAAAAAAGAAAAAAAATTCCGCCTTTTCATTTTGATTTTACGGTTGAGAATGAGATGTAACGTACAATATTCGGGAGGAAGGAATTAAGAATTATTTCGAAGCGGCAAATCAATAATAATATATCTTTGATGGCCAGAAAAGTTGCACCAAAAACTTAGGATAATAATATTGAGAAAATTGAGAAGTATTCCTCTAATTCGTATTTTTTGTGTTTCGCAATACATATCGAGCAGCCCACGTAATCAACTTATACGATTAATTTATTGATAATTATTATTAATTATTGTTCATGCTCTTTATTTATTCATTACTTTTTTATTTCCGCTGTTGCACTATAAATATTTCAGAAGTCACAAATGAATGGTTGCAAAGCTAGAATGATTTCTACTTTTTTTTCAAAGAATTTTAACAAAATATAAAATTTTGACTGTTGATGTATGGATATAAAAAATAAATAAATATTTCCATCGTTTAGAATTTGTTAATATTTTGTTAATTTAATTAATCTATAAATGTGTGAATGATATAAGAGTGAAAAATCAAAGTGATAAAATTTTGGGACACTTTACAATAAAATATTTTTTTCCGTATATTTGGAATTTAAAAATAATAATATAAATAACATTGTTTTTTCAAAAAAAATAAATAAAATTCCAATATTTTTTTCTGTGGTCAACATTGAAGGTTATTTTGGTTTTAGGCTTTATGAAACTTTCCAATTTAATGCCACCGCAGATTATCGAAAAGTCAACGTTTCCTCCAAACAAATAACCGGAGGTCTTTTCAGTAACTTTGAGGATGTTCAGGTAATAGAAAATATAGTATAAAGATCTTATTAACATTTTCCCTAAGTTATCAGATGAAGAAAGGGTATATCTAAATGCTGCAGCTTTGGGCGATATTGGAGTGATACGGATGTCCCTTGAGGCAGCAGATGAGGATAAGATGAATGTTAACTGTGTTGATTACATGGGAAGAAATGCCTTGCATTTGGCAGTTGATTCGGAAAATATGGATGCCATTGAAATGTTGTTAGATAAAGTTGGTTTTGAATGTATTGAAGAAGCCCTTCTTCACGCTATCAGCAAAGGATCAACGAAAATCGTAAAGGTAATTATTGAACATCCAAATTATATGGCTGGAGAAGACAAGATTAAGCGAATGGATTATCACAATGCCTTTTTCCGTACCACAGAAAAAAGTCAATTCAGTCCAGACATAACACCGTTGATTCTATCAGCCCATTACAATAACCATGAAATGATTCAAATGTTTATTTCCCGCTCACATAGTATAGAAAAACCCCATTCAATCTCTTGCCACTGTACGGATTGTCAAGTGAAACAAGATTACGATTCCTTAAAAAGATCTCGAAGTCGTCTTAATGCCTACCGAGCTCTGGCCAGCCCTGCGTATATGGCGTTGAGCAGTCAAGATCCGATTATGACTACTTTTGAATTGCGTCAAGAAATGATGAAACTAGCGGAAATTGAGAAAGAATTCAAGGTTTGTTTGATTTTTTTTTCGAATTATAATTATTATTTTATTTTTAGTTTTAAGTATTAAGATAATAATTAAAAATAAAAACAAAGAAACTATTTTTTAAACAAAATATTTTATTTATTTTATATTTATCGAGAATGAAATTTTCGATAAAGCTATCCTCATTTCATTAAAGCCAAGCCATTTTCTGGTTTTGTTCGTCTTAGAGTCTGCTTTCTATTGTGATATTGTACAAATGATTTCTTCAGAATATATCGAATCATGCTTTGAGAACATTTGAACTCTCCAGCAGCTTCTTGAGTTGAAATTCCACCTTTGTGGTCGACCGCACTGGTCAGTTCATGAAAATTTCTTTTCTGGAAAATATCTGCTATCCGACCTGAACCAGTTTGGCGATATCCGCTTATTCCATTCTCATAACCTTGGCAAATATCGTAAACTACTCTTCATGACGTTACTGAATTCAAAAAATGACTCAACCTAAATGACCCAATCAGAACATTTACACACGATTTTGCTAGGTTTTTTCTTTTAAAGGCATTTTTCATAACTTGTATAATAAAAGTATAAATTATTGGTACATTGATTATTGACATATTGGTCTTAATCCATAATTTTTATTTATTGACCAATAAATGAATTTTCAAATTAAATTATCAAACCGTGGGATTTTTAATTCTATTTTTTTATATCTAAAATTAATTAACTTTAATATTATTCACTTAATTGAAATGTTAAAAAACTTATTTTACTTTTATTTTATTATTAATTTTCTATATTTTTTATACTTGATATTAATTAAATTATAAAATATTAATTAATAAAATATTAAAACTAATAAAAAATAAAATTATTATTAAAATTAAATAATAATTAATGTTAAAATTAAAAATTTTCATGTTATCACAATTATTATTAAAAAAATTTTACAAAAAGTAAAATTAAAATTTATTAAATAATTAATTTTGAATGACTCTTGGTCAATTATTCATTAATGTAAAATAATGGAAGTATAAGAAACTTTATATTTTTTGGTATTATTTATTTTGTTTGTTATAATATATATCTAATAAATAAATTTAAGTTAAAATGAAGTTTCAATTTATTGCAGAGGGAATATTTAGAGTTAGTCGAACAATGTATGAACTTTGCATGTGAGATGATGGATCTGTGTAGGGGAACCCAAGAAGTAGAAGCCGTTATTTCTGATAACTTAGAAAATGACCCCGATGTAAGAGACCCTCTGGGAAGATTGCGCATGGCCATTCATTATGAAGAGAAAAAGTTCGTAGCTCATCCAAATTGCCAGCAATATCTTACAAGTTTATGGTATGGAGCAGAAACAGGATTTTTGCAATCATGGTCATTACTTAAAAAGATAAGCCTTTCTCTACTGACATTGCCATTGATGCCAGTATTATGTATGGTATATATCCTTGTCCCAAAATCATATGTAAGTTTTTAATATTTCTTAAATGTTTCAAGACCTTGTTAACCGTCATTATTTTCTTTTCCAATGAAAAAAAGATGTATTATTTAAAAAATACTCATTGTTACTGTCATCAGTATTATAAGGTGATGTTATTCACAAAATAAGTATAAATATTTGTTTCAGCTTGCTCGTGCAATGAGGTGCCCGGCAATAAAATTTGCGACTTATCTCCTATCTCATGTCTGTTTTCTCATTTTACTCTCTGCAGCCACATTTAGAGTGGAGGTTGACTACCACCCCATTCGCTCAACAGAAGAATTTTTCAATGACCAAAAATTAACTCATCAACAAAAATCTTTGAGTCTTTTAAAAGAAAGACTTCGACCTGCTAACATCATAATCACGTCTATTCAAATTTCCATTGTTTTGTGGGTCTTGGGTTAGCTTTATTTATTTATATTTTTAATTATTTTTGTTATTATTTTTATTTTCATTATTATTATTATTATTATTATCATTGATTAATCGTATTATTCGTTATTATTAATGTTTATATTTTATTTTTCATATTTTTTTACAACTTCTAGGTCTTTTAGTAATGGAAATAAAACAAGTTTACTTCACTGGAATGTTGACCTATCTTCATGATGGATATAATATTATGAACTTTTGTGTCTTAAAACTGTACACAGCTTCATATACCTTGAGAATCATTGTTGATAAATGGGTTTCAGAAGCAGACTCACTTTTTAGTGGAACTAAAATTGCGCGCAAAGCTTTGGAACAAAAGGATTTTGATACATTTAACAATCTTTTAGCCAACATCAGTTTCTCTTCAGACGAGAAGAAGTATTTTATGGAAGCCTGTAAGAGTAAAATGAATTTTATTTTTAATTTACTTTTATCCTACGTACAGAAAACAAGTTCAATTGTGATATTAACAATAATTATTAATATTTATACTCTTCAGCTAGATTCAATTGGACTGCCGATGATCCAGAAATCGTCTCCGACGTTCTATTTGCAGTGGCCAACCTCATTTCATTTAGTCGAACAATTTATTTGATGCCTGCCTTTGAGATGCTGGGTCCACTCCAAATATCTTTCATTCGCATGATACAGGACATCACTAGATTCATGGTTCTATTTGTTCTTGTAAGGATTACATATTTTAAATAATTAATATTTCTTAATAATAATTATTATTACTAAAAATATCTAAAGCAAATTAAAATACTTAAAGAAACTATTATTAAGAGCTTATCAACATGATGGAGTTTTTTCCCCAGGTGTATGTTTCTGCAATAATACTCTAACATGATTTCATAACCCTGTGATGAATCAGATCGGTTTGTGACAACCAGATTATCTTCTCTGGTAACATTACCTTCTCTTGATACAATATTTACTTTGAAAAAAGTTTCGGTGCTTCATCTTAGTTCAACCACTGAGCCGATCTTCATCGTTTGTTCTAAACCATTCATTTCTCACCACACTTTACATTACCAATGAGAAACGGATGGTTTCTTTTAAGAATAAGTAGCATCGACGACCCTTCATAACCGTAATTTATTTGCTTTTTTATCAATACTTGTGGGACCTGTTTGTCGAGTTTTTCCGTTTTACCCATTGCTTTGAGATGGTTCAGAACTATCGGGTGTCTTACATTCAACTCTTTAACAAGCTCTCTGAATTTTGTGATTGGATCGTCTTCTATTAATACCTTTAATTTGTGGTTGATAATAGGTTACCATGCACTTTTAAATCATGTGAGCCAACAGTCAGCTGGAAGTTCGTTACCTACATTTAGGTCTAATGCCACTCTCATATTACGAGCTGTCTTTGAATCATTCAGACCTCTTTTATGTTCTCAAAGGTAAATTATATGAATTTCGTTACTTTTCATCATTGAATAATAACCTTTAGAAATATAAAGATTAATTATATAAACTAAATAATTTTTCACTAAATACAGAGCTGGATTCAATGTTTAAATTTATATAAATACATTATTCAAAAAATATTCAAGCCCTTAAACAAATATTATATCGGGACTACATGATGAATTTAGCAAACTTGAAAATCTAAATCTGGTTTTTAATTAAGTCATTTTTGAAGTGCACATAGTGAAGAATAGTGCAGTGTCTTTTAATCAATTAAGATCGTTTCTTTGCAAAACCGATTTCAAATTATCTTATTGTCCACAATATAATTTTGTCCCTATTTCAATATCTTTCAATGCCCTGGTATTTTAAAATCACACCAAACAAACAGTAATACTTTTTTGATGAAAATTTGATTTCGGGGGTTCTTTTCACTATGAATCATATTTTAATTGCAAAGTGTAATCTTAAAAGATTTTTGATCTTAACTCAATTTTTATGACATAATGTAAAGAATTTTTATTTTGATTGGTCTTTTTTGGTTTCTCTATTGACTGACATCTTATAAACTAATTCATCAAAACTTTGTTTCGGATATGATTCAATCAATTATATCAAAATTTAATTATCTACTACTGATTGTCTAACTCACTTTGGAAAATCTTCAAAACTTCTGTTGCCATTTCAAAATTGGTTTTACCAAAAATAATGGGGGCAACAATTAGACTATTATCATCACAAATTGATTTTAAACGATTGAGCGCATCTGAAAAAATTGTACCAAATCCAATTCATATATCAATAAATGCCCTTGTGTTTTTTTTTACAAAAACATCGTTTGTCGTTTCTAAATATAAATTTTAAAGAGTGTCTTCTCTAAAATTTATTAACAAACATTTATAAACATAAAAACAATTATTTATACATTTGGGTTAGGGACAAGATTTTTAATTTGTAAAAACCAGCAAAACTTTTCTTCATCCCTAATAATTCTACAGTTCCCTAATTGGATTTTTATAATTAAAAATATAATTAAAATAATATATTGTTAAAAAATAAAAGAACATGTACTCAAATTCCTTAACGAAAAGTCAACCAACACCAAAATCAGAAGTCAAGAATAAAAAAAATTAAATAAAAAGAAAAAAATCTAAATCTATTTTCATCTCCAAATTTGACCATTTACCCAATTCACAGAGGATGATAATGAAACGATAGAACGTTTTGAAAATATTATTTTATATTTAATTTTCGATATTGTTTAAACGAAGTTTCCTCATTAATTTTTTTAACTGCAAAATTTATAAAGGAATTCGGCTTATTTTTGACATCGGTTTAATCTGTTTTTGGATCAAAGTATAAAAATATATAAATCTTTGTCCATTCTTCGAAAGTCGGTAGATAATATTTTCCAAATATCTGCCTGAGTTTACTTCATTAAAGAATAAAAAAACAATATTTTATTCATAATTTCCGGTTATATTTTACTGCAAAATATAAATAGATAAAATAAATAAATACGATTTTATGCATTATTAATAATAGGGAAAATATGGTCAGGTTTCAGTATGAAAAATTATTAATTTTATTTATTTATTTAAAACAAATAAAGAATTTGGAATTTTTTAAAAAATTAAAATGAAAAATAATCAATAAATTATATCAAAAATTTTCACTTTCTAAAAGAAAAGTACAAAATAAGCGTATAAATAAAAATAAATAAATATCTTTCTCCTATTTATCATACTTCATTTCTAAATAAATAAGATTAATTTTCCAACTTTCTCTGGAAACATTTTTTATAAGAATAATCAATTTCTGTAACATAATGTCTACATTTAGAGCTCCAATATAATCTCACAGCTTATTTAAACAAATTTATTCTGGTTCGGTTAATTATTATTAAAAAAATAACTAAAAATCAATGTTGAAATATTTTTCCAATATTAATTTAATTTTTTTAATTATTTATTTTTATTTTTAGTGGCTTAATGTGACTTATAAAAATTAAAAAATATTTATATAAAAAACTAAAATGAAATTTAAATAAATATTTTGTTTAAATCGACTTTGAAATTTTTCAAATAAATTTCAAATAATATCTAATAATTTTTTTTTATCAATTTATGTTTGATCTACTAATTTTAATAAATTTATCCAATAAGAATATTTTTGCAAAAAATTAAATGTGAATTAAATTGGTAATATAAAATATTAAAATTGGGCATTGATTTACAATTTGAGTGGAAAGATATTAAAATTTCCAGAGAGAAATCTGCCATTGAAATTAAGTGCTTTTATTGTATTCATGTCTCTAAAGAATTGAAATGACATATTTATGCACTGTAGGTCTTGTTTGCTTTTATGGTTGGTCTTCACAATCTTTATTGGTATTATGGGTCCCAGATGATTCGAATTACTACTGCTGGTAACGAGACCAAATTTGTCAGGGCCACGGAAGTGTTTGAGGGGTAAGCAATAAAGTGATATTCCTAAGTATTTGGTATTGACCATTACAGAATTAACAAATTTTCAGATTAACACATACGTTATATACATTATTTTGGGCAATGTTCGGACAAACCAGTTTAAGTTCTATTCCATTAAAGCATCCAGGTTATTACTAAAGATATCTATTACATTTTAATATATGAAGATAATAAGACTGTAAATAGAGAAATCGTTTGAAACATTGATTGTATTGTCCAAAAATAATTTAATGTTATACCGTTGTTCAGATGGTAAAGATCCAGCTTATTCGGATGGGATGATAAGTTCAACGAGCAGTACAGCTATCGTGGAAGGGGTTGGGATGTTTCTCATGGCCATTTATCATGTCATCATAATAATCGTTCTTGTCAACATGTTGATTGCAATGATGAGCCATTCCTTCGAAGACATTCAAGTAAGACAAGATTCATGAATTTAATTAAAATCAATATTAATAATAATTGATAATAATAATAAATTTATAAAAAGAAAATCAATAGTAATTTTTATTTATCTCTAATTTTGACTGAAATTATTTTATTTATTTTTGCCAAAATTTTTAGGATTTCTAGACGAATTGTAAAATTGATATTTCTTTGAAAATTATTCATGATAAATTAATTTTTAATCTCAAAAGACCTTCAATATTATAAAAATTATATTTTGCAAAAGAATTGTGAGGAAATGAAGATTAAAATTTATTAAAATAATAAAATAAATTTAGGATGAAATAATCTCATAGATTTCTCATTTTACGACTCTACAAACATACATAAGACAAATTGAATCTGTGGTTTAGCTTCTGATACATATCCTCAAACCCTTAGGTTTCTTCCTCATTAACTTCGTCAATATTTTATGGTAATTGGTTTTAAAATGGATCCATTTATTGGCCTAACAATAAGGATTTGAAAATTTTAGGTCTTATTTTTTGAGATTGGTTCAATAAACGTAGAACACATGACTCAAGCTTTCTAACCATACCCACTGCTTTCAAATGTTTTGCAATTTTCTTTGGAATAACAATGAATGTTTCAGCAAGACTCCGAACGTTTTGATTTAAATTTAATACCACAACTGTTTATAAATCGGTATTATACTTCAGGGTCTACCGGGGTCTGCATTTGATTTTCGTCACCAACCGCAAATTTCACCACCATTCATTACTTGTACTTTTACCAGATGTCAAATTAATGCTTTCAGCAGCTTCAGAAGTTCTGTATAGTAATTTCCATTAATTAAAGTACATTATACTAAATTCTTTGTTTGTCAGTTGTATTCCATTCCAGATATTCTCAATGAATTTATTGGAGTATTTAAAAAAAAAGAAAATAACATATTGTAACATGAGTATTTCCAATTGCAACATAGTTTATTTCTGCAGATTTACTATAAAAGATTGTAAAAATTTACCAATTTAACTATTGAAATCGGACATTTCACATGATACAAGGTAAATATACCTATTTAAATAATACGGCTATAATTTGTGACACATTAAAATATTAGTCGCCTTTATTATCTCAGTATATTTTAATATTACTGTAAATTATTATAAATAAAATAAATATAAAAAACTGATATTATTAAAAATTAAATTATAAAAACAGTTAAAATTAACTAAAGAACTAAATTATCAAAATTAATTGAAGAAGAAATCATCCTTATCTCACTCCAGTAGATTTCATGACGGTATATCTGAAGAATGGGGTATGTATTGTATAATAACAAGCCCTATTCAATTCCTGATATTAAGGATCGGGTCCCTCATGTTTTATTATGAAGAAAACAACAAAAACAACTACCCTTTCTAAATATTGTTTCTTGATTAAAATGTGGTCTAACCTTAAAGGGGGACAGATTTTATAATTTTATTTAGTAAGATCAACAAATAAAATATAAATATAAAGTAAAAGTTGTTATATATATATATATATATATATATATAACAGAATTTTTATATTAATCACAAGTCAAATCGAATTTGTAGGTGGACTGTGATGTAGAATGGAAATTTGCAAGAACGAAACTTTGGTTAAACTTCGTCGATAACGGAAGTACGCTCCCAGTGCCTTTTAATATAATTCCTACTCCTCACAGTTTTATGAATATTGTCAGATTTATAAAGGGTTTCATGTCAGAGGATCCATTTTTAGTAGGTGGAGGAACTCGAAGCACAGATTTTATCAGAGTAAGAATTTCATCATTAAATTTCCAATTAATTTATATATATTTACAATAGATAATAAATAATAACAATATTTTTTATTAATTCTCAATAATAATTTCAGTCATTATTCACATTTACACTTATGTCAAAGTAAAAAATTTTCAAAATGTAAAAAATCTAAATAATTAAAAAATAATCAAGAAATTTTTGTTTTAACCAATATTCCATCAAAAAAAATTAAATTACAAGAGGCTTAAATTTTTTTATAATTATTATTTCTTTTCCTTTCGTCCGTTTCCACTTTAAAATTAAAAATCGACATTTTATTGATCTCCCTATCACTGGTCATTTTAATATTCTTACAGTAATTTCAATAATAAAATGGCAGAAAAGAGATAATTTATGGATTTTTCAAATTATTTATGTACCGAAGCTTACAGAATTTAATTTCTGTTGTAACAATAATGAAATAATTTATTGGTAATTTTTTAATAAAATTTTGCTGATATTTTGTTAGAAATTTTTGCCTAAATTAGTCTAAAAGAAAAATAAAAAATATTAAATAAAATAAGATAAAAACTTTCAAATTTTTTTCTATCTATAATACTTGGCCTCAAAAAGAATCTCATATAGTAAATGTGTGACTAAGTTTTTGGATTTGGAACAAAGAAGTCACAGTTGAAATATGCGTGATAATAAATTAATTAAATACTTACTCGATGTCATAAGAAGTGGATTTATAATAAAAAAAGAAAATCAAGAAAAATAGTTTTTACAACTATGTACATGATAAAACGCTAATATTAATCAATGATGAGTAATATCAACATCTGCTCTTTTTGAATCAATATATTATTTGAAATTGTCAATAAATATCAATATTAATTTCAGTTTAAAAATGTTTTATTTAAATATTCCTCATTTTATAATCCGACATGGAAAAATTTGAAAACTGGCAGAAAAAAGCATTTTCGACAAGTTTTGTTAGGCTACTTTGTTAAGAAAATCGCTTCTGAAAGTCATAATTTGTTAGTAGTGGAAAAATTGCCTTGTCAAGAATGAAGTGTTTTGAATGGTACAATTACTTTAAAAATGAAGAATTTGAAAGTCCGGACGTCCGGAAAAGTGTGTTGATGAAGATCTTATGACCCATTACTCCAAGAAACTCAAGAACAATTAGCAAAATCATTGAAAACAATAGTTCTACTGGTGATGAACCTTTATATATGTACAAGGACTTATCTAAAAGTGGGGAATTTTTGTGTAGTAAGAATTAAATCCTAGAGACGTTGAGAGACTTTTGTATTCGTGTAAACAGCTGCTTTAACGGCAAAGACGGAAAGGGTTTTTACATCGCATTGCTACTGTCATTAAAAAATGGATTCAGTACAGTAATCCCAAGTGTTAATGATCATGGGGATAACCGGACCATGCGTCTACATCGACGAGCAAACCAAATATTCAAAGTCAAAACCTCATGGTGTGTATTTGGTGGGATCAGCTTGGTATTATATATTATGACCAGTTGCAACCGAACGAAACAATCACTGGAATCGGTATCGAGATCAATTAATGCGTTTAAGCCAAACAACTAAGAATAAGCGGCTATATTATGCTGACAGGCGTGATAAAGTCATTTTGCAACATGAAAATGCTCGATCATGTTTCAAAAGCAATTAAAAACTTTTTATAAACACTCAAATGGGAAGTTCTACCACATGCGCCATATTCACCCGATTTTTCCCCTACAGATTACCAACTGTTCCGTTCCATGGCTCATGGTCATTTTCAAACTTACGAGGATACCAGAAAATGACTCAAATCATGGACTGCCTGAAAAATTCAGAATTTTTAAAACACTGCATAGGTCCATAATAAATATAATCATAAAATTAAAAATCCCCATTGTTTAATTACACTCATTTTATACATGAATATTAATGAGTATATACGTATAACACTCATTTTCAGATTCATAAGCTTTTTTTAATTAATTTTATTAATTTAAACAATTTTTAACTATATTAGTGGAAGACCAATAAAATCATGATTTATTGTTATATTTATTGAGTAATAATATTAAATTTTAAAAATAAATATTAAACGAAATTACAAAAATCTCTTTACCTATTCCTTCATTCAGATAAGAAGAGAAAAAGTATGCCAAGAAAACAACTTTGAGACCAACGAGCTTGGTTACAATAATATTATGCAAAGACTCGTTAGACGGTATCTTTTCAAGCTGGAAAGGCAAAAGGATTTTGATGGTTTTTACATTTATTTTTATATTGTATTAAAAAAATCTGTCTCTATAAAATTATTATTTAAATATTATTTAGGGAAAATGTGAGATGAAAAATTATTAGAAAATTAAAAGAAAAAGAAATAAATCAAAAATATTGCTTAATAATACTTAATAAGTAATCTTACAAGTAATACTTTCAAAATAGATATTGTTTTAAACAATTAATACATTACACAGAAAAGTAATATAATTAAAGTTTAAAAATTATAAAAAAAAATTTAAATTAATCTTTAAAAAAAATAATTAATTTAAAAATTATCAAACTGTACTCAATTTTTAAAAATTGTTTCTAATGCCTTCTTCAATAAATATGATTTAATTTATTAATTAAATTTTGATTAGGTTTATCAAACTAAGAAATATTTTCAGTAAACACTATTTTCTTGTGTAAATAATTATTAAATTTTAAATATGTGAATCTTAATTAAATAAATATTCTTCTTCAAATGATAGTTCAAGTTTATTTTTTAAAAATATATTCAAATTTTTCTAAATAATTAAAACAATATTTATTTTTCCTTTATAATTTACATTTGGATATTATATATCTCAATATTATTTTATATTTGTGGTTTTCTTAAGTAAAGGTATAATTTATATTTAGAATAAGATGAATTTTCTTTTTCTTTTTTCATGCTAAATTTTCCTAATGAATAAATTTTGTACCATAATTATTCTAAATTATATTTTCTGAATTTCTTTTTTATCAGTGCTCGATTTTATTTCAAAAGAAGAAAAAAGTTCTATTTTCTTAAAGCCTTTCATAATATAAATAATTTAAACTGTAAGAATAAATAAAAAAAATAAAATAATTGAAATAAAGTAAAATAAAATAATTGATTTTCTTATTTTTAAGCACAAATAAAATAATTAATAAAATTGATTTCTTTGTTGGTAATCTCTGTTAAGAAATAAAGTCGTAATTTTTTCCAATAATTATCTTTTACATAAAACTTAAAATATAAACAAATAATTGCTTCCTATCCTTAATTTTGTAAATAATTCCAAGAGCATTTCGTGGGAAATTATAAATGAACGTTATTTACTCAATCTTGCAAATCACAAAACGGGTGAACATAATTTGGAAAAGGTTATTTTATAAATAAATAAAATAAATATTAAAAATATGACCTTGATAAAATGTTCTTTACCTAGCGATTAGGAAAACCAACCTTTTAATTGGTGAAGAAAATTTTAATAAAATAAATTAATATTCTTTTATGTAAATACTTAAAAAATTATTTAAAAAATAATAAAATAATTTAATTATAATGATCTTGTGATCTTTGAGATTCCAATAATTCGTGGAAATAGAAGAACTTTTTTGAATATAAATGAATCTTGTATGAAAATTAAAATGAAAAAAAATTGGCAGAAGCGAATTGATACTTTGATAATATTTATTGATTGATCTATATGATCATACAGCGTCCTTTAACAATTTTATCCTCAAAAGAAAATATATATATTATGAATAATCTCGGAAAAATTATTTTATAATTAATATTCAATTCGTCTAATATTGTTTTAAAATAATTTACAGAATACTTATTATTGTATGTGTTACATGTATGATAGCATATATTTTCTTTTGAAATAAATATTGATAAAATTTAGTTACCCTAAAGTCTTGTTTCTAAGCCGAACTCATACATACGGTGTAACATAAATTTTTATAACATTATTAAAATTAATACATACCATTTTTAAGCAAATAGTGCTAAATCAATAACATTTTCAAATTTTATAATGGCAATAGGTACAAATAAAACTCGAGAATCTTATTCAAGTTACAGCACACTGGAGGCGGTTAAGCATGGTAATTGAATTAGACGAATCAAACATCCGGCGATGAAAAAAAGGTCTTTTTACAGGTCATGAATTCAAACAAGTGGTGCAGCTGATCCCAAAAAGCGTTTTGGCCAGAATTGGAATCACAACTGAAAATAAAGATTATTGGCAAAAGATATGAAAATAGAAGAGTTTCGACCAATGATATTCGTTTCAATTGGTAAAATAATTGAAAATAAGTTTCTTCAAAGGTAGGAAATGTTGGTGCTATATTTTCATCAAAAGACAATTTATCGGTATGAGTCGACATCTATCGGACAAAAATTACCGAAAGATTGGGAAAATGGCAGTATTTAATCTTAATCAAAAATACTATACATGTGGTCGATTTTGAACATATCGGCAATATGGATGAGGCATGCATCAGTTTTGATATGCCAAGTGGTTACACAGTTTTGAGGAAAGAATCGTCTGATCTCACAATAACTACAACTGGAAATGAAAAGTGCAATTTTACAATATGTTATGCGTTACAGCCGATGGTGGAAAATGTAAACCTTTAGTGATATTTAAACGAAAACTATGCTTGATAATAATAATTTGTTTAGATGAATTAAAAATATCTAACAATAATTTGGATAATTTTAAAATAATAGCAATATATTTTAATGTTAATCATATAATGGTATTTTAAAGAAAAAATCTTCAAAATGTTCTGCGGAATATAAAATTTGAAAAATTGGGAGTATTTAACGGACAATAGAAACAAGAGTTGTTAGTCCATCACTGTAGACAAACGATAAAAATATTGGAGAGATTTCAGAAGACAGCTCAAGCTGTGTTCACGAAAGAATAAAATCCGATCAACATCGTTCAATCAATAATTTCTGGTATTCATTAGTCTATATTCCAAGAGTTTTAAAAATTATTAAACAATCAAACTGAGTTAATTCGATAGGATGATCTTAAAATAGGCCTGACTATAAGAAGTTACTACAATGCCATTGGAGAAACAGGTTTCCACTCATCTGTACTGATCATCTTAATTGAGCTCAACGAGAACGATTCTTTCTCAATTCGCATGGTTTTATAGCAAGACGAAAGTAAGTTCAGCTGAATGTACTGATCAATCGCGAGAAATGTTGTTATCAGGAATATACTTACCTTAAAAAATATTTGTTTTGTTTAACTTCGGTGAGTATTATTCGGAAATACTTTTCCAAAATATAGTTACTGGTACGTCAAACATTGATATGTGAATTTTAAACACTATGAAATTACAATACAATTGAGCCTTGGCACAGTTTTCGCATATTGTAAGAAATTAATTTGAAAGAAAGCTTCCTAATTCGTGGTTTAGAGATTTAGTTTATCCTTCTCGTCACTCAATCGATCTCCACTAGACATTTTTGTGTGTGTATTTAAAGAATTCTTTACAATCACTGGGCTGAAGGAAAGAATCAATCATGTGTGTAACAAGATAGACATTGGATTATGCGCATGCATAAATTTAGTGCCTTGACTAAAACATTTAAACAATGTACCTTAATATAAACTTGAGTCAGGTTGTGTCATAAAATCTTATAATTTTCTTGCAAATAAATTTTATTAAAAAATAAACTATCACAAACTTCATTCCTTTGTTGCTTTAAGATATTTAAAATAAAAGTTTGCTAAGCAATACATAAAAACACCATGTATCAATTAAAAATTGCAACTATATTGAATTACTATTTATTTTTTATGTCCTGCAAATTTCTTGAAATTATAATTTTTAAACTTCATTAAAAATCAATACTTTTTTTAAAAAAATTGTTATTTTTGTAGTAATATTATTATTATTTCAGTTCCAAATAATTAATAAAATAATTTAAATATTAATTTAAATTAATATTTTAATGACCATAATATTATTTAATTAAGATGTAATTATTTTATTACTTATTATTTATTTAAGGTGATAAATGTAATTTTTCTGGGAAATTAATTAATTTTTTAATAGAAATGAGAAAAAATCAATAATAAAAATTTCTTAATTTCAATGTTTATCGAGAACCAAATTAAGATATTTCTCGAATTTTAAAGGGGTACTGAAGGTTAATTCGAGCGGGAAACTTTTAAGAAAATATAAAATATGGTATGGTATGAAACTATATTAAATTTTAAAATTGTAAGTTATACAATTATCTGATATTTTACAAATTCTTCTGGCAAATGTCAGATTCAATTAAAAATATCAGCTTTTTTATTATAATCTTCCATCACTTGAAGGTAGAATATTCATTTTTCTTTTTTGGTTGCAGTTTTTCACAAAGTTTTTCAAACTATTCTATAAGATCTGTAATTCCCACTATTTATAATCGCAAATAAAATTATTTTAAAATATTTATGTCAAATCTTTATCCTTAATATTATTAAATCCTTTTAATCTTCTACATGTGCTACTCCCATTAATCAAGAGCCAATTGGGCAAATCATAATTCCCTGTGATGTTTGAAGGAATATGATTCAGTGATACATTTGGAAATTGTTGAATAAAACTTTGACTTCTTAAGAAATAGGGTAGACTCGATAGCAAAACTTTGCTTGATAGTAACTCCATTTAACATGAACTTTCTTTAGCTGACCTTTTAATTTTCTTAATCAAAAAAGAATCCTTATTCCGACTCAACTCTTCCAAAAAGTTCATCTTTACGGATCTCGAATGTTGTGCATATGTATTGAGTTTGTGGACAAATTATTTTTGAATATAAGATGAAATAATTTAAACATATTTATCTCAATCTTACTAGACGATGTTATTAACTGCTTACCTTCATATATACTTTTGATTTGACAAATTACTGAATTACTCAAGTCTTTCTTGGGCACTTTGGAAGGGGTCTTATTTTACAAAAAGACGGCGCCAATACATGTTATATTTTTCTAACTCATCATCACTCTTATAAAAGCTTAAATTACCTCTTTTTATTTACTTGCAAAATGAAATGAAAGTATATTTTTATATTCTGCGATATTAATTTTGTTTTTCAGCTTTATTCTATTACATGTATCGTTAAATAATGCTGACTTTTTATGATATAAGATAAAATAAATCTTATCGATTATATTTTGTATTTTGTTTTATTAAAATTTTTTTACATTTGCGAGGAGTTCTGATTCACTATTTTATTATTATTGGATAATAATAGCAATTATTCACCAAGTTCTGATATTTTTTATCATTACATGTCCTTAAACAAAAATATTCTTCTTGTTTGCTATCCATAATTTTTGGTTTGTTTATAGTCCTTTTCAAATTTATTGAACACTTTACATTTGACTTATAAAAAAGTTACATATAATACCAAATATTATTG
>JBBMKC010001832.1:0-19495 GCA_037834085.1 Bipalium vagum | reverse complement strand
AAATTTTATTAGCCAGAAATGCATCCATATGCTTGAACAGGTGGTAATCTGTAGGTGACAGATCTGGGGAATAAGCTAGATGAGGCAAAACTTCGTACTGTAAGTCATGTAATTTTTGTAATGTCACTTTAGAAACATGTGGTCTTGCATTATCCTGAAGCATTATCCTTTCGGTTTACAAGACCTGGTTGTTTTTGAATCAGTTTTGTGTGCATAACCTCAATTTCTTGACAGTTTGGCTGTGCGGTAATCGTTTCACCTGATTTCAAGAAATTGTAATGTATTAAGCCATCTTCAGACCATAGACATGGTATTCGGCTTCTCATCAGCATTTAACCATTGCGCTGATTGTCTACGACTGTTGTACACAATCCACTTTTCATTGCATGTTATAATACGATACAAAAAGGGATCAATTTCGTTCTTTTATTAAATGGAAAGTATACAGCTTAATTATTAGGCTAATGAATAAGTTCTGCATTATTTTTAGCTAAAAAAATCAAATAATTATTTTATTCCAAAAATTATTAATCGAACGTTGTTTAATTAATATTTAGTAATTTTTGCGGTAATTTAACTGTATAACATGAAAGTTTTCTGTTAATTTTCTTTCCAGAATGGATGAATGTAATCAAATTGAAGAAGAAAAATAGAGTTTTCTGAAAAAAAAATCTTTTTTATTCAATAAAGGTGTGTGTGTGTGTGTGGCTTGAACTTTGCAGTTTATATAGTGACTCAGCCATAAACTTTATTACCTGTCAATATATAAAATTATTTATTTATATAAATTTATATATATATATATATATATATACTTTTTGACAAAATTACTTGCCCATTGTATATTAGAATGAATATTACTTTATATTTAACACAAAAATACTTTATTTAATCAAATATACATTAAGACATTACGAACATTCCAATTTGACTGAAATATCGACCTTCATTAACATCAAAATTTAATCAATTACAATAATATATATAATATACAGATATATGTAATGGGCAAATAATTTTGTCAGAGTGTATATAATGTTGAAAGATTTAGGTAAAGTACAAAAAAATTAGATTCTCTTTTAATAAAATTTCTTTGAAAGATGATTTCTCTGATATTAGTCAAGGCTTAAATGTATCAGAACAGTCATGGATGATCATTATTACGATTAACGGAATTCTTAATCTTTAAGCATTTTAGTAATCCCATCAGTATCGTGATTGATAACGAAATCAAAATAAAATATTATTTCAGAACAAAGTAATCCCGAACAATATCATAGATGAATAAATATTGTATTAGGGCATTAATTTACGAAATTTGATTTTCAATCTACAATACTCTAAGGAAGGAGAGCAATTCAACAGGCAGTCGGTTGGCATATTTCCCCAATGGCTCAAGCAGTAATATCAAAGTTTCCTCAAAATATCAGGCGAAACCCACAGTCGTTTGGAACAGCATACAGATTAAGGCAAACCAAAAATGATATGAAATAATGTTTGGAACTATTTTACCATCCCTGTTTTATTAGTAACAATTTCCTGGCCATTGTTTTTGTCTAAGTTAATTTCCTTGAATTTTATGTCATTAAATGTAATTTGTCAAATAAAAAAAGTTTTCCAGTCCAAGCCAAATGTGTGAGGCTAATCAATCTCCCGTTTTTTCTTGAAAGCCATTTCCAAACGATTGTAATACCATTCTCATTCGTCACAGAATGGCAGATCAACAAAATTATATTTCAACTTATTTTTTGTTTTAATTCACTTGACCTTCAATATTAATGTAAGTACATTTATAGTTCCCCTGAAATTGGCAAGCATTAAAACAAATTATGTTCATATATTAAGCATATGATTCGGGAATGTAAATAATGTTTTCTCAAGTGATTTTGCTTTCAATTGAGCCAGTATGGCACAACTTGACTGGAAAAGAAAGCCAGAAGCGAAGACTGGAAACAGAGAACCGTTGACAGGTCTCACAGTCAAAACTGACTGATCCTCAATCAATGGTAACTGCATTATAATACATTTCCATTGATCAAGCCTAATATTAAAGTATTTCAAGTGGTTTTAAGAGCCTTGAAAATGAAAATTTTTAATTAACTGTAACATTTGAAATTATTTTTCACATTTTTAATTGAATTAAGAGTCTTGTCTGAAGACTATTTTACAGTGATGGGTTGTTGTCTGGTGGGTATCATTGGAGCTTGCAGTTGTCAAGGGTAGACGTCTCTGACTCTTGGGAACCACTTTTTAAGTTTAGTGTGTAGAATGAGTCTTTCGAGGTCATTTTCAGTAGACAACTTTATGGTTTTTGAGATGATTTTATAATTATTTGTCAATTTTCAATCAAAAATTGTAACAGAAATGATGGAAGTACCGGATGCTCAAGTTATTAGTTTAAAAACAAATGATTGTTCATTCTTCCTACAGATAATGAATTCCTGACAATCGTACATTTTCATGAGGAACAAAAATGAGGATTTATTTTTTAACAAAATTGAGTTAGAAAATATTTTTTATTTTATGAAAAAATTTACAAAAAAATAATATACACATCAATCAAATTTTTATTCGAAGTGTACACCCTCATTCTTCAAACATGCTTCCAGCCTACGTGTAATATTTTCCACAGCTTTTTGAAAATTTTCTTCTGACACGTTCTGCACAGATTTTATGACACGTTCCTTCAGTATTTCAAGACCAGTTCGGGTGGTTGCCGTCTGGACAAATCTTTTCTCTCAAGAATGACCATTACCAGAAATGCAAGGGTGTTAAATCAGGGCTTTTGGCAGGCCATTCATTAAAAAATACTCTGGAAATTACTTTTCTAGAACCAAGTGTGGTTTCCAAAAATACTCGTTACTTTTCGGAAAATTATACGCTTAAATCTTGGAAATTATTTGAGCTTTGGAATAATGTAGTGAATCAATATATCCAAATATCGTTCAGAATTATTCTTTCACTTTTGTCATTATGCTCTTAGAAATATGGTCCAATTAGACGACATTCAAATGAAAACGTTGATCTTTGGTGACAATGTTGAGTATTCAACCACAATATCGAACTTCTGCGTTTCCCAAAATCAAAGATTTTGTCTGTTCGCCCATCCATGAGATGGAATGAACATTCATCACTCCACAAAATTCTGGATTAAAACCTGTGATATTTGGATATGTTTGACATCATTCGTTTGCAAAAAGGTATAAGAATTTGCCATATGATTGTCTGAGAGAGACTATCCAATTGTGACTGTATAAGGAAAAATTTTCAATTCACGTCTCAAATAAAATAAATATTATTCAAAAATGCCTCATCTTGATATTGCGACAAGGCTCTTGTTGGAATTTTTTCTTGTTGATGATAGAAATTATTTGTTAAAATTACTTTTTTTATTGAATTATTAAACATTAAACACTGCCAAAATCACACAAGGTGGACCCAATACAAACTTGAGATTAACAGATCAATAGATTGTTAGTGCTTACTAAAATCATGAAATATTTTATTAAGAATTGCAAATTTTTCTGGGAGCTGTAGAAAATAGAAAACGAAACAGAAAGAACTACAAAATTTGTATTTATTAAAGTTTTTCACGTTTTAATATTATAAATTTAATTATTATTGAGGAAGAAATTGTTTCTGACAATATAGGAAAGAGGCATTGTTTAGTACTTAAATAATTATCACAGGAGATATTAATTGTTAAATGGCCTATTATCAACTGTGACGGTTCCCATTTGTAGAAGAATGGAAAATTATTTCGTCTGAATGATGATGTCTGTTATTAATAATTATTATTATTATTATTTTATTGTTTAAATACTTGACTGCTGTTGAATAGAAAACTTAGTGCAGAATAAAGTTCTACATCAAAAATTAAAAGATAATTCTCATAATAATTCGTTTTGGTTGTTGTATTATAATAATACCACTCGCTTCCACATGGAATAATGAAAATGATTTTAAAGTTATTGACATCAATTGGTGTTTATTTATACACCGAGCAACACCTGGCTATATAGTATGAATTCTTCATTGAATCACCACAGGAGAAGAAAAATGGGTTTTTTTACAAACCTAAAGCACAAGAAGGAATGCCTGACTCCTACGTACACAGCAACACCCAGCATTAAAAAAGATTCTATCCCAAGATAAACATGGTCTCTGTTTGATGGAATTTGTATGGTCACATACACGAAAAGCATAGTTGGTCAGGTTATACGCCATTTCTAAAACTTGAATATAAAATCAATATTTATATAATGATTTAGTATTATATTTTACAGTAAATTCTAAGCTTTAAAATGATATAAAAATATTTCAATTTAGTTAATTATTACATGATTTACAACGTTTCCAAAAAATACGCTATTAAAAAGCACGTTTCACACTACACAACCTAATGATTACTTGAATATCTGCTATAAATGCACTATTCAAAATCACGAAATATTATGTTACAATCCAATACAGTGAACATGAATGCATTCATATTTTAAAAAGATTTTAATAATTTTTATGATTTCATTAGTTAAAATTATTTTATTTTCATTTATCTTTTTGATCAGATCAGATTACTGTTTAAAAACAATCTGGTGCAGTTTACTCTAAAATTATATAAAAATACAAACAAGAAATTATAATTAAATTATTTTTTTCAATCCAATACTTTTAATGAAGAAGTTCAAAGTCATGCTTGAAAGTAGAAAATTAATAACCATAATATTTCTTAATTATTACTTTCTACCTTTGTTTGGTGAAATTTTTTCCATCAAATTTTTTCCAACATTTAATTTAATTTTGTAATATTATTTAATTACATTTTCAAAATGTTTTTAAGGAAACAAAAAATAATATAATAAATAACATAATAACGTTTTTTATTTTCGCTATAGCTGGCCAATTTACCGTTTCCACTCAATTAAACATATTTTTTTTATTTCTTGCTTTTAATGAATTTTTTAAAAATATTTTTTAAATTAAAAATTAAATAAATATTATAATATTTAATTATTTTTAAAAAATCATTCTAAAATTTTTATTTTTTATTATTAAATATAATTTTTATTTTATTATTATTAAATAACAATCTGAGATTTTTAAAAATTCTCTGATAAATACTATAATTTCTGTTATTAACCATTTTATTATTATTATTATTTTTATTATTATTATTATTATTATAATTCTTTAGGATTTATTTGTAAATAAGAATTCAAAGTCGAAGCAATAATAATAATATATTTCATTATATCCAAAACAACTTTTCAAACTTGGACCTCACCTTTTATTAAAATTAAATCATTTACTTTTTTTAAAATTAACCAACATTTAAAATATTTATTTAAAAATTTAAAAAACGTAACATTATAATTTTTAAAAACTTTAATGAAAATCATTTAATAATTGTTAATCTAGGCGAGAGGTCCTTATTTAAAAAAATGTAAAATAACTAATTATTCGAATCACTCCTTATAATTACTATTATTATTATTTTTATTATTTTATTTTATTATTTTATTATTTTATTTATTATTATTATTATTATTATTAACCAATGTTTAATTGGATTATTAATTAATTTTGTAATTTTTGATTTAAAATATAAAAGCGAATGAATAAAATTCAAATATATTTTTAAATGGAAATATTTTTCATTTTGGCTAATCATTTGTATGTGGAGAAATCGGAACTCCTCCAACGAAAACGATAACCATTAAATCTTCTGGTAAGGTTTCGGGATCAATATTTTTGAGTATCAAAAGAATTCTTATGATCAATTATCTCCAACAGGTGAAAAAATCAATGGAGTGTATTACGTTTAAACTGTTGGATAAATCTTGATACCGTCATTAATGAATAAAAACCCTGTTTGCAAAAAAAAATCATTTTTCATCAAAATAACGCACGTTTACATATAAATTTATTACAATGGCAACAATCAATGAATTAAAGTACGAAATTCTTCAACATCCATCATATTTACCCAATTTGTCTCCCTCTGACTTTCACCTTTTCTTAAAGTTGAAAAATTTTCTTGGTGAAAAGCGCTTTTCCACATCAGAGGAAGCTCATGAAACGGTAAATCATTATTTTTCTAAGCCTTGGTGAAAACCACTTTTGAGAGGACATTATGGCCTTAGAACATCGTTAGCAGAAAAGTACATTAATCTTAAGGGTGACTATTTTGAAAAAAAGTGTGATTTGTGTTAAAATAAAATTTGTTTTCCCTTTCATTTTGAATACTATTCAAATAACCCTCATAGATAATGTTATTTTCATTCCTTTATCATTACAAATTTTAGAGTCTTTCAAAGACCAAAAAGTTATTTATTGAGAACTTTTGAAAAATATCGAAACTATTGACTCTAAAAGTTACTGTCAACAATTAGACAGTTCACATTGAGCTCTACAAAAAAATAAAAATCATTTTGGGTTAAAGAAAATGGGTTATTCTTATGAATGATAATTTTAAACTTCATACATAAAAATATATATAAGCAGCATAAAGTCTGCGCAAAGTTTCCCAAATATCAAAAGTTTCCTTACAAACATTCAATATGATTGCAAATAATAAAAATTATAAGAACGGTATGAAAATTGATGGGCCAAAATGTATATCACCAAAGGAATCAAGGGGCAAAAAGCGGTTTGTGCGGTCAGAAAATTAATGCTGATCACCTGGTTAACAGTCCAAAAGTACTAAAATGAAATATGCTTTTATAATTTCTTTTTATATTCTTTCTATATTTTTATTCTATTTATTATAATAATATTAATTTAATAATATATAAAGTTATTTATTCTTATTATTGATTATTATTTATTTTTATAATATTTGGAAATGTTAATGATCAAATATTTTTTAATATTTAACTTTATGAAAATTATCGATTAATTAGTAGTTAACTTTCAAAATAAAAATCAAAATATAATAATAACTAGGGCAACGAAAAAGTGCAACATTTTTAAGAATAATGCAAAAATGCAAATTATTCTAAAATGATGTAATCACTTCGAAAAGTATTGCAAAAATTTCAAAACCTATTTAGAAACCATTTTTATTAAAATTTTGATATAGATTACAAAATTTTATTCAACCGTACAGGTATCAGTATTACCAAATCCGTTAAAATAGGAAATAAAATAGATTCCCAGATTTTCTGATTTGAAATGTCTTTAAGGTAGAAAAATGGCTTTTAGCATTGCAAAATCTCTTTGATTTGAATTGAAATTGAAGTACATTTCATGAATTCGCTTGAAGACATATTTTGATCTTTATATTCCATGATTTTTTGGAAATCAAATTTTTCTAATCTTGAATTAAGATATTCCTTTAAATTTATTGGGTCTTTATCAAAACTTTCTTTATGATGGTCCAATTAAATGATATTGCAATTCTCAAAGAAATCAATAAATTCTGTGCGAATTTCGTATGAATCTTTTATGGCAATAAACTGACTATGTGAAGAATCATGAAAGCAGGTAAATTTTACTCTATGATATATTACATCTGCGGAAACCAAGGTTTTTAAGTATTTCTTAAACAAAGTTGCATTTATAATTTGCATGTTTTGTATTAAATAATGCAAAAAGTGCAAAAATTACTTTTGGTTTCCCTAATAATAACTAATATATATTTATGCGAAAACGACACAGTTCATTACATGCATATCATTTTATAAGCAATTGCTTAAGCAAAATAGCAAGTTAACGGAATTAGGTTCGAGTGATGAATACGTCTTGTTAACAATATAACCAGCAGAGCTAAAGATTCGTTCACATGAAACCAACGTTTACGGAATGTTCAAAGCTCTCTTTGTTAAAACAGGTAATTTTTGGTAATGATGTTCATTTAGTTTCCACCATTGTAATGGATCAGTCAATTTTGGAATTCGTTTTTTCACTTTCCTATACATATAGTTCGTCCAAATTATTTTCAAAACTTTCTTCGGATTCAGTGTGAGTCAATCTGTTTCATTTGTTTTAAAATGGTTTTGTTAATCTCTACTTTTAGCTGATTACCAATCCAATTATAAATCTCTTGAGACATACATCTATTGACATTTTTCCATGTATAATTTTCAAATTCTTTGGACAACCTGTTTAAATTTTTGTATCGCGAGTCAAGTGCTGTTGCAATTTGTAATACTTCATACCGAATTTATTTTCAAAAATGTTAAATATAAATACAGATCAAGTTTATTAATATTTAAGAGGTATTTACACAAATCTAGGTATTCACCTTCAATATCAACTATACTTCTCCTATGTCTCCTTTTAAATGATCTAACTACTGTCCATTTGAATTGACTCGTGTTATTTTTGATTGAACTTGTTCAGATTTAATTCAAGTTCTTTCTTGGTGCTAAATTGAATTCTTCGTGTGTCAAATTCTAAGTTGCGGAACATGTATCTGGCCAAAAGTTTCAGATGAATAAATTGGTGCTTTATGAACAGTATTCCATGTTAATCAAAAAAATTGTTACTAATAAAATACGTATTCATTTAAAATTTGGAATCTCCTTTGCCGTTCTTGTATATATCAAACTCTTTGGCTGTTTTATTCAACAGTGAATTGTGGATATTTCTCTAATTTTATTTATGGGTTATGGATTATCTTATTATTCACTTTGAGAAACCATCGAAGTCCAAACTAAAGGATAAGTTGAAGAAGTACAGTCCATCTGAACAAGAGTAATTAAGAAATTAAATCCATACAACTATTTTCATGAAAGAAATTTTTCCTTTGACTAGTAATATCTTTTCGTACAATAATCAATTGTAATATTAAGCCTTAAAATGTTAAGATAAAAATTTTATAAAAAAGATGATAAATATATTTTTTCTTTGAGATTTTCTTTAACTAGCCCATTTTTACGTACCTATAATCAGATATTAAGTATAGAATTGAAGAATTCTGCTTCTCGGGAGAATAATCAGTTTTATTTATTTTTCTCTTCCGAAATGTGCTTCGTGATTACAAAAATTTCTCTTGAGCAACTGTTGAATAATGTCTTACTGCTCATTTAGAATTTTGAAGATCCAAATCATACAGTAAAATAATTAAATAATACAGAATAAACTGTATTTTGCAGAGGAAAATCATAATCTAAGGTATTTATAATTATTGACTGACAATGATTGTTAGATCTTTTATTTTGGTTGATTCGTAAATTATGTATGAAAAATAAATTTAAGTGATGCAGATTTATGATTATTTAAACAACATATGAATTTTTAATTAGAAACACTGGATATATTGAAGTTAATTATTCTTGCCAATTTATCGTACTCACACTGAAGGAGAACAATGTTGGACATTAGGAGAACTAAAAATTAATTTATAAGTGAAATAATTTTCTTTTAGATTTTAAAAGTTAACAAAAAACTTTTCTTAATTTCTACATTCGAAGTAACTGAATTATTTATTTTAGAAATATTTCTTTTTTAATTACAGGTCACAAGAAATATTTTTTGAAAATGTGAATAATTTAAATTATTTATTATTATTATTTTATTTACTTATTCCAAGAAAAAAGGATTACTTATTTCATTATGATTTTATATTATTTTTTATGAATTTTACAATACGAAATCTGATTCAGGTATTTGTACACATAGCTTTGTCAAGCAAATAGCTATTTTGTCAATTATTATTATTATTATTATTATTATTATTATTATTATTATTATTATTATTATTATTATTTGTATTAGTAGTAGTAGTAGTGGTGGTAATAATTAATTTTATTGTGATTTTTAGTTTTTTAGTTGTAAAGTCTTATTCATTTTTAAATGATTATAAATAATCTATCACGAGGTACTTTGTTTAAATTATTTCAAAACACTAAAGGAAATTTTTAATTACAAAAAAAATAAATAATATGAATATGAATATATGAATAATAATATGAATAAAATAATACCCATATATTTTTAAAAAATAATGCATTTCTTAAAGTTATTTCTTATTTATTTGTTGAAACTATTTAACTAAAGGAAAAAGGCAACTAATGAAAAAATATAAAGCAAATCAGATGTTTTCTAAATTTGTTTAACTAAATATTTATTTAAAATGGATACAAACAAAAAAATGAAGAGGTGCAAATTTATCAGATTTTATGTGTTGAAGAATATATTCACTGGAATTTGATTTTCAATTGAGCTACCAGGAAATTACGGTTTACTTAAGATGTCTAGAAATACAGTTATTAAATGTTACCAATGACTGCAAAGAAGTAATGCGCCAATGAAGAGTAATATATCACAATGCGGAACCACTGAAATCACAAGTGAGCAAGAAGAACGTCATATCGTACAAAATTGTAAAGTTAATCGCCGCTTTAGAAGTACTGTCGAAATACGAAAGGAAATTATCTATAATATTTCTCACGAATTGTGAGTAGACTACTTTGTAAAAATGAACCATGTATGTATACACCTGCGAGAAACCAAATCTAAATCAAGAACTGAAAGATCGAAGAAGTAAGTGGGTACTCAATAACTTACATTGGATATTAGATGACTGGTCTCGCATTGATTTCATTAAGCACTGATGCTGTTCGGTATGTGCACCGGCGTATAGAAAAATGAAAAATGTGTACTTACTCATGTGAATCGAAACACAAGCAGTTGTATGATTTTTCGTGCTTTCTCTTTGAATGAATATACATGGTTAAAAGTGGAACGTTTAATTCAGAACTGGTTTACTGTCATTTATGTACAAACTTTTACCAAATGGAAACCAATTTCAACCTGACAATGATTCTGTAAATGCCTACAGATCAACAAAGACATTTCTGGAGGTCTATGATGTTTATGGTTTTTCAGAGCCTAGTATTAGTCTTGATATGAGCTCCAATGAAAATAAATGACTTAATAAGCAGAACACAACATCGTCTTATTTAGATTGAATCCATGATTGAACGTATTAAGACTTTTTATAACATTTCTGGTGATATAAAAAGTTATTAGTTTATGTTTATTTCAAAAATGGTAAAATATATGTATTTAAACAGGTGTGTACATTTCTTTTTACACGACTCTATTCTAAAATGGAATTCATATGAATTTAAATATCATACGAGTACGTCTGTTTAGAAAAGCCTTCAAGTTTACAGAATTGTTTAAAAATCTTATGCTACTAGTGTTAACTACGAAATAACTAAAATGAATAATGTTTATTACAAAAAAGGCATATATATTGTCCATCCTTTTCCATTACCTGGTCTCATCTCCCACCTACGGATCCTCTTTAAAAGAAATCCATATTTCTTGAGAAGATCCAAGATTCAAGTCAGTTTCTTTCGACGTAAAGTGCTTGTCAGCCAGACTATACTACATCGAATGGAACAGGTCATAATCGATAGTTGTAATGTCTGATTAATACGGCTGATGGAGTTTTATTTATTCTGAAGGGTTTTTAAGTATACTTTAACCGGCTGTGAAGCTTTTAGACAAGCATTGTCATGTTGCAACATGAATTTTTCAGATATGTGGGTGTAATGACATTTATCCTTTCATGCTCTGCTTTAACGCATAAATTAAAGTTGATAGCGATTCCCCGTGACAACTAATAATATAATATATCCAACTGATACCATCAACTATACACAATGATCTTTTGATCATGAATGTTTTGAGCTTACCACAGTTAAATATAATTAAGATACCACATATTACTCAAAAGCTTTTTCCTTATTATGACCGTTCTGGAAACCCGAAACTTACTTCTGCTTAATAATAATATTGTGATTATAAAATTTTATTTATTTTTTATGTAACAAAAATTTAAATCATTGTTAATATTTAAGAATATTCGAAATCCCATTTGATACATTGAAAAATATTTTCAAATTAATTATTTATATTTTTATTTTATCAGAGCCTTACATATTAAAAAAATATTTTGACAATATTGATTTTACTTTTACATGAAAAATTTTAAAAATAAAATTTATAAAAATATTTTTTGTATTACGTATATTAGTATGATTCCGGACTTTTTAATAAATGAGAGACAATTTTTAAAAGTTTTATTTAATAACATTTGATCAAAATATTTTTTATTTACAGATATGACATTGGACCATCTTTTAGACAATGAATGGATTCCACAAAAAGAATTTTGGTTCTTTTGAAGAAATCCAGCTACCAATCCATTTTTTAAGGTCTTCATCGGCACTGAACCGCTTCCCAGAAATCACAGATTGCATCGAGCAGAAAAAATGGAAATCCGAAGGACCAGTACCTGGTGAATATGACGGGTAGTGTAAGACTTCACAGTTTGAACCTTCTAAGTAATTATTTACAATAAAATAAACATGCTGTCTAGCGTTATCTTGTAGTAAAATTATCTTATCATGTCTATTACTTCTCACAAATGACGTTTATTTGAAACAAAATTGTCCATTTGGAATTTCTG
This sequence comes from Bipalium vagum, assembly GCA_037834085.1. NCBI lineage: Eukaryota > Metazoa > Platyhelminthes > Tricladida > Geoplanidae > Bipalium > Bipalium vagum. The sequence continues at coordinate 7,068 of JBBMKC010001832.1, read as the reverse complement.
TATTATTTAAGCAATATCTCTTTAAATAAAGTTATTGAATTTTTTTATTGAATTATTAATGTATAATCGTACAGAAATTATGTGATACCAATTTAATTTATTTATTGAACCACAAATTTTAACTCATTTTTGTAAAATCTGAAATCATACTAATATACCTAATAATTTTTTGTACCATTTATAAACTTTTTAATAATTATTTTATTATTATTTTCAAATGGAAATTTTAATTAAGATATATTTTCACATTTTAAGTGATCAATTTTCTATTTTGACTTTCATACCTGATTTTTTTGGAAAGTTCAAATACAAAAAATATTATTTTTATTTATTATTTAAAATTTTATATTATAATTTTTGATTTGAAGGTATTATAATTCTCTTTTGTGAATTTGATATCCATTTTGGACCCCAATGAACAAAGCAATAGAAACTACTCTTTATGTTATAAGCTATAATGATCTTTCCTATTGCCAATATCCATTTAATTAAATGTATTTGACTTATTTGATTAAGCAGTAATTAATAATTAATTAATTTTCTTTAATCTTACAGAGAGAGATTGATCATCAGGTTATATTAAAAGACATAAAAACAGAAATACTGATTAAAAACCTTTGAAATTGATAATAAAATAGACAAAATGTAGTAATTAATGAATTTTATTCTCATTTATATTTCAAGTATAAATTAAAAAAATTATAAGCCAATCATAATTTCAATAAATAATGATTTTGAAGAAAATAATTGCTAGTACATGTCATGACGGGAACTTTTCTATCTGTGTTTTTCGGAAAGTTCCTTATTTTTCGTATGTACTGAAAGTAATCAGATCTCATTTCAAGATCAGTACTTTTCAACCATCCATGAACTGTCTTTTTTATGTCCAAATAAAAGGACAATAAATGATTTTGTATGGAGGTTTTTGTTAAATAATAATTTAAAAAACATTTTTATTTTTTTGAAAAATATTATTATTTTATTTTATAAGTATTGAAAGATTATTTTAAGTGTCAATTGGTCCAATGTTTCTGAATTTAAACTTCCAGTCCTAGGTGAAGATTGAAAGACTTCAGCAAAGAAATAAATAACATTTAATAACTCTGGTTTAAATACGTGAAATTGTCAGGAATTTGTAAAGAGAGATAAAGTTACCTCATGACAGCATATTTCATTGTTGCTCATAACAATTCGTTCATGGTTTGAAGGATCAGACAAATTTTAATGCAACCCTATCTAAATTTCACTTTGCCCTGATCAATTCAAAATTTTTTGGTATATGTAAATCTCATTAAACTTAGAGAAAATTAAAATTGGTTTTATGAAGTTTATAAGAGGTTACAGTCTTGTTATATGAATTGTTGATTATAAAATCAAGTTAAATAATGAAAAAAATGAAAAAAAAATTTAAAAATAAAATAAATATAAGGTTGTTCAAAAAATAAGTCGTTTAATGTCATAATCATTTGTTAGACATTATTTTAAAAAAATATCTTTTGTTTTAAATCGCTTCTTATATATAACTTTAAAGCGCACATTTCAATCTAAATTAGTGTAAATTTAACTTTTTGATTTAAATTAAGATTGTAATTAGCTAAATCTTAAATTAAATAACACGACCTATATAAAAAAATGTTAAGACAATACACGTTAAAATTTTTAAAAATATTCATTAACCAAGTACTTGAAGACAAATATGCAATATTGATGTTGTGGTTCATTTTCAGATTAGAGAGGGTCTATTATTTCGATTGTTTCTTAAGAATGGAAGAAAACTAATTAATTAAATATTAAATAATAATTTAGGAAAATACAGCGAGAAAGATATTAAAGTATTATAATATTATCTGTATTCATAGTTATCCAATAATTTACTTTTGAAGATATTTTAACATTCAGTTTTATATCTCAGGTTTTCAAAAGCTATTATTTTGAAATTTTAAAATATAATGCTCATTAATAATGTAAACAAAAATTTTTCAACAAAATAAAATTGATTTTTATTTTTATTAGTAAAAAATAATTTATAACGAATTGACTATAAGTAAAAAGGGTTTTTTAAAATATTCAAAATATCCAACAGAACAATATTAATATATATACAGGGTACACCACTTAAATCCGAAAAAATGTTCAAAAACAAAAATGTCTATTTTAGAAATGATCAGTGTATTTATTAATTTGAATTCTAAATTAATATTTCATATCATTAAATCCAGCCTCTTTTCCTTTGATGACGGAGCTCCGCTTCTTTAACATAAATCGATCATGAATCTTTCTAATGCAGTTCTTGGAATCTTCTGTATTGAAATACCTATGAGCAATGTTATGCACTGTCGTTTTAGATAGGTTCAAAAATTTAAGAATTTCCAACTTTCTACATTCTTTAAGGAGAACATCAATTACTGCAGTCCTGCATTCGATCTCATTACTCATATCTAAAAATTAATTTATAATTAACAGTTACTCAATATATTTATTTTTTAAACGATGTATAAACTCAGTTCCAGAATTATTAATTAAGGTTTATTGCAAAAATTTCTTCCGGTTTTAAGTGATGCACTCTGTATTTTTTTATTTATACAAACGCAAGCAGTTAGGTATAATTTCTATTTTTCTTTGTTACTTTATGTTGATTTTTAGGTGTCCAAACTCTGTAGATAGCTTCAATTTTATGATTTTATTTTTCATGAAATTTTTCAGATTTCCCGAGAGAGAAATAATATTCTGAAATTATGTTTTTCCCCTTTTATATTTCTGAACAAACACTTGTCCATTAAATTTATATTTGAGTAGTAAGGTTGTTAGACTTTTAATTTCATATTTTTCATAGAAGACTTGTCCCATGACAGCCAGTTAGTGACTATCACTGCTATGTATAAGATCTAAATGTTTAACTCTTTTGAAATCCAGAATCTATTGAAGGAAATCCACATGTCTTTCAGCAATAATAGTTTTTACTATCTAAAATTTGAAAGTGGAAATTACAACAAAGATTGCAGTCAACAATTATATGAACCTATTTCTTCACCAGCATACTGTAAAACTTGATTATTTCCAACGCATAGTTAACATTTGTGGTTAAATCTGGACGAGAAAATAATTATTTTCAGTTTTGGGGTTTATTACTAATTTTAAATTTATGATAATGACAATTCGAATAATTGATTTAATAAAACAAATAAGTTTGATTCATTTATTACAGACATTGACATCTGAAGAGTCAGTTATTCTATTGAATTTTTGAATCATCTTTTTTATGACCAGCAACATGTCATCTGTTTTCATCACCATCAACTTTTCATCGAAAGGGATTGCCATTGATAAAGATATACCAAAAGATATACTATTGTTAATTATCTTACTTTACGAAATATGGATTCAAAGATAATTAAACATCAAATTATTGGTCTTCCTGCCGAGACAATTTGCTTCTTAAGAGAAAATGGTTTATTATTATCAGGTATTTTAATGTTAGTTAATTATTTATTAATAATAATTGTTAGGTAAATGTGATCTTTGTGGCTACCATTTTTAAGAAATCAACATCAAAAAGAAACAGTGATGATGTTTCATGACGGTGTTAACAACGAGATTGCAAAAATAAAGAAAAATATTTTTCAATCAGAAGAAAATCTTTTTCTAAAAATTTAAAATTTCTCAGAACAAGTGTATTCATTTAATATATTATTGTGGCCTGGGTAGATCCCAAAAGTCTGCCATTGAAGACCCAAGAGTTTCAAAATCTGTTATTCGTCAGTTTTATGCTCAAATAACACAACAGTCTCATTTATTTTTCTCAGAAGACCCTATTATACTTGGTGAAGTTGGTGGAGTAGCTCAATTAGAAGAATCTCAAATTAAGTAAGTTTTACTTTTCTTTATAATAATTACTTGTAATCCACTTTAAGGTACAAACTCGAAAATCATAAATGGTTTGCTCCTGAACATGAGTTATTGTTGTTTTGCATGCTTGATGACTCGAAGATAGCAACCATTGTTTTACAATTATTGGAAGATCGAAAATCCACAACATTATTACCCATGATTCAACTATAATGAGTGATGAATGGCGAGCATGCTCACAATTGGCGAAGAACACCTAACGGTGAATCATAAAATGAATTTTGTGAATACAGAGACCGGTGCTCATACACAAATATGGGGACACCTCAAAAACAAGGTTGTCACGATAAAAGGTGTATATGGTACAGTTCTACAATCATTCCTGTACGAATGGATGTGGAGACAAAACATTCAAAGGAAAAATCAACTAGAAATTTTGTTATTAATAAATATTTAGGTTTATAGATTTTCTCATCTTATTTTGACTAAGTCGATTAACTTTATCTTTTTATTTTGTCCACTATGTTCAGAAAAAAAAGATGATCCTTTTTTTAAATTCTGGTTTTTCAGAAACACCCTATATTATTACATGGTTTATAACCTCATTTCAAATTTTTGTAATCTTATTTCAAATACATATTTTCTCAGCTACATTGTTTAATTACACTAATTAGACTAATTTATTATTTGCATATCTCAAAATTTACATAATTAAAATTGAAAAGCAAGTTTACATTTTATGCATTGTATAACATTTGTAATTTTACATGCTTTTAATTTGTTATTTAGCATGCTTACAAATGACATACGACAAAGAATAATTGATGCCCATGATAAAGGACATTCGAAAAAGGAAATTTCGAATTTTTGAAAACTTTACTATAGATAAAGAACAGAAATAATTTTTAATTCAACACTTTAATCGGTTTCAAAACCCTTAATATTGATTGCACCAGGAAAGAAAATATTGTTAAATAATAAAATTAAAGTTTATTTGTCTATTTTTCTTTATCTTTCACAATTTAAAAATATTTTTTTATTTTCCAGCTATCACTGGAATTGGGAGAGAAATAATCTTTTATAATTATTGACGTTCGTGCTTTTTTAATTTTTATTTGTTGAATTCATTATTAATGAAATTATTTTTTTTCGTGTCTTTCAAACAAAATTTCATATATTCCAGGAAAGGTTCGGATGGAAAATTAATTAAATTTATAATTGTAAAAATAATAATATTCATAAATAATTTATAAATAAAAACATATCAACGATTTATCAAAAAAATGTAACGGGAAAAAATTCACATAAATCACAAATTAATTATTCATTAATTTGTTTTAATTTCACATTGGAAAAATAAAAAAAAATTTTAATCAAAAAATTATTCAATTTTTTTCAATAAAGATCAATTATTAATTGATTCTGCATGTGAAATAAAATTAATTTTTATGTGACGATATTCCACCGACGATTATTGATTTTTCATTTAATTTATTATTTCTCCAATCCTTACCCATCAATTATTAACCAATATGCCAATCTTTTCCCCAGACCTATTCACAAATCTCTGCCATTCAAACAATTGTCAGATATCTCTATTATTAATTATTTACATGAAAAAGAATTAAAGTTTTCCAAAAATGATTGAAAATTCATATCAGATTTTCCATTTCAATTTATAAAATGAAAATATTTTATTTTTCTTTTTAATTTATTAATAAATTTTTCCGAAAAATTAAATTTGGAAAATTACATATCGTCCGAGCATAAAAAGATTGATGATAAGTCTTGCTCGAAGTCGTTTCCTTTCATTTTTTTGTTTATATTAACTGAAAAAAATTTTTTTCAATTTTCTTTTTTTTTTATTTAGAAAATTTAATTTATTTAATTATTATTATAAATTATAATAATAATATTTAAAAAGACAAATGAAATTATTGTCAAAATTTCCCGCGACTTTTTATCGATTATTTGAAAAAAATATATTTTTCAGCTTCATTGAACAAATAAAATTATAACAAAAGGAAATAAGCGAAATCATATTTAATTACAACCAATAAACAATTTTTATTAATAAAACAAATATTATTATAGAAAATAAATATAGTGTGAAATATCGATAAAAATTGCGATGATCTTTTCTTTGAGGATTAATAAAACAAATTAAATAGAGAATTATTTTTATTTTTCATTATATAAATTAATTATTAACAAGCGGAAAGGATAAAAGGAGACCGGTAATGTGAATAAATGCTACTTATAATAATTCATTTTTATTGATTTAATATCGGAATTCAATTGTTTTAAGATCATTATGAAAATTTCCCCAGTAAAATAAGCCTGAAAGTAATATCAAAACATAAATTCAAGCAGGAAATTATGCTTCTCTTAATTACTGAAACGAATCAATTATTTCATGTCACATATTGGAAAACGGTGAGAATATCGATTATGAAACGAAATCATTTCACTCGACATCTGGGATTATTGATTGAAATTTAAATGGAGCAATAAAAAGTATAAAACAATCAAAAGAATTTGGGAGCAGATGGGAGAAATTGCTGTCGGCTTGGGAATCTCGTCGAAACGAGATTTGCAGAGTTGTCTTAGAAAATCAGGGAGATTTTTTGTTTTAATCAAATCAAATAAAATTAGAAACCTTTCTTCTTCTTCTTCTGGTTTTTTTAACTTTTCTCCTCAATGTGGGACACAACTTCGAAATCTTATGTATAATAAATGAGGGGAAATTTGACATCTGAAAATTATTTTCGGTTTAAAGAGTTTTTTTGAAAAAAAATAATATTTCATCAGAAGTAATATAAAAAGCAAGACAACATCAAAAGAGAGAAATCTGATATTGTTGAATAGAAAGAAATTTTTTAGAAATGGAAAATCTAACAAGTAGAAAAGGGTTCTGAAAATGATTTTGTATTGTATCACGTTTCATCGTTCTTTGTTTTCATTTATTTATTTTCCGAAAACCTCGTATCACTTATTTTAATAATAATAATAATATTAATATTAATAATAACAGTAGTAATAATAATAATTAAAAAATATAAATAATACTAATAATGATGAAAATATTATTATTATTAATTTTATTAATAATATTAATAATGTTTAAAATAATATTAGTAATAATTAAAATAATAATAATAATAATAACAAGAATAAAAAAAAATATTATTATTAGTAATAATAACATTAATAACAATAAGA
>JBBMKC010001726.1:0-19499 GCA_037834085.1 Bipalium vagum | reverse complement strand
GATCGCATAAAAATGATTATTTTTAGTATTTTATTGTTTTCTATAGGTGTTCCTAAACTTTCCGCGGGTATTGTATAGTATTAGTATTGCAATAAACGTGGCACTTTATCAGGTAAACAATAAAATAACTTACGTACCTCTTTACATAATATTTCCCACCAAAAATTATCAGCAAATAAAAAAAGGTTCATGTTCATGTCTAGCAAAAAGAACAGAACAGACATATAAAAGACAATTTTGATCAGCAAGATTTCGAGGAATTAATCTATAGAATTTCTAAATATATCCTAGTCTTGTTGTAATTTTCAACCACTGTATGAGATACTTGACATTGCCTTGCAGTTTATCTTATAGTTACCAGGAAATTTGTGCCAGAATAGTTTTAAAAATATCTTCATCGACACATGTCTGAAAGTTGATCATCTTTTACGAAAAATTGAGGTAAAAACTCTTCAATTTAATTTTCGATTAAAATGGCTTAGTTTATCATATCTATCACAACCAAACTGTTAATAAAGATTACTTTCTGGGTGGAATGAGTCTGCATATTTGAATAGACGAGATTATTAAATATCGATTAATAATTGTCTCATAATAACAAAAAATTTTGTTGCGAAAATATAGAACATATAGAAACAAGTTTAATAAGAAAAGTAAAGGAAAGCTCTTTTATAAAATGTTCAAGGACTGATTAAGTTTGTCACAGCATTTAATAGGTTTCGATCATTTTGATTGTTTAATTTCTGCTAATGAGAATCTGTCAAAAAATTAATATGTTTAATACTTATCATAAGTCGGAAGGTTTCTAATTTTTAAATAAACAATATTGATAAATAAAGAAAAAAGAAAACCTAAAAATATTAAATATCTTGAAATTACTTCATCTTCTTCATCCATATTTTTATTTTGGTTTCCATTGTTAACAAATTGGAAAAAACCACTCTTGAATAACACGTCTAAAATTTTAAACCTTTAATGATATTCACTAACAAAATTTATAACTTTGAGAAGTTTTTGACTTAGATTTAATATTTAGACTAATTGAGTTTTGGGAAATTATTAATTGGATTAATATAATTAAAGTAAAAATAAGAAGTTTTCCCATCTAAAATACAAAAATAACTTATAACAAAAAATGTTTAAATTTAACTAAAATTATAAAATATTTAAAAATAATAATGAAAAGTTCATTAAAAGTGAAAGATATTATTTAGAGGTCACGGTAATTAAAAATTCATATTATTCTAAAAATTAAATATTATTTTATTATTTTCGTAGTGGTAAATATAACTTTTCAATAAACCTAATAAAATATGATACGAATAAAGAATATCAGTACTTGTTAAATAAAAAATAATGAAACATAAATAATTAAAAATCTAATAAATCTGAGAAACACCTTAAGGATAAAAAAAAGTCTGATAAAGTACTCAAAATAAGATCCAATAAAAATGGTATTAAATTGATTTATTGAAAATTTTAATTATTAATTTTTCTCTTTTAAAAAGGTTTATTTTAATTAAAAATATCAATATTAACAACAATTACTATTGACTAACTAATTATGATTTAATAAATTAATATCGACTCATTCAAAAAACTAAAAATATAAGGTATAGTTAAAGATGGTAAAAATAGTTTTTAAGAATTACTTTAATTAATAATTTTAATATTTTTTTTAATATTGTTTGAACGAATTTATTGATTTTTAAACTATATAGATTATTTACGTTTCGGACTGTTTTAAAGTGAAATTAATGGTTAATAGTGTTGATTTATACAGCAGACCAGAATTCTATTTAGAAAACTTGAAATGGAAAAAGATATCTACAATGAAGATAATGAGAAAGTTGTTTGCACAAATCAATAATACTGCCTATTATTGATCGTTCCATTTGTTCTGGTTCAATAACATATACCGATGAAGTCATATGTGTTAAATTAGGCATAAATAAGCAGCATGTAGAAAAATTTCACAAAAAAATAAGATTGAGACTAAAATATAGTAAGGACATTAGTACTGATAAGGAGAACGTATTTTAACAAAATTCATATTGTTGGACACTTGGAAAGATAAAACATTAAAAAAAAGCATTGATGAAACATTATAATTATTATATCTATAAATAAAACTTTGGAAATTTTACTTGTTTTTTATGTTGATTTAATTTATGACATTACTTTTTTTACAGGAAGGGTCATAAGGTGAGCAGGAGATTTAGAGAAGAAAGAGTAGAAATAGAAAAATCACGGATGTCCAGGATAAATAGAATAGAGACAGGTGATCCAATAGAAGAGGATAAAAATAACAGTTACCAAAATTCCAGGGCTCCGCTAGATTAAGATATAGTGGAAGTCATCAATTAAACACTTTGAGTAAGACATCCCAGGAGGCCGAGAAAAGGAAATGGAGGAGTTGACAGGAAAAGTATATCGTTTTCTAAAGAAGGAGAGTTTTGATAGGAAAGAGTTTGAAAAACTAGTGAGAGGTAGAACAATATAATAGACTATAAAAAGATGCAGGGAAGGCCAAGCGTTATAATAAAGTTGCAGAGATAGACGTTTGATTGTTTATTAGACAAAGGGGCATGAATCAGCGTGAGAAGCGGGAAGATTGCAAGATAGCTGAGAGGAACGGGATTAGCGAGATGTAGACAATTTTGAGATGCACAAATGATGCTGGACTAGAGATGGTAGTCAAGATCGAGATTGCAGCGCAGATGAACAACAGACGAGCAAGATCAAATTTATTGTGATGAAATAGATGACACCAGATATCATCTGAGTTATTGAGTTACAAAAACAATTCAGTTTTTTTTCTACTAAAGTCAGAGCAGATAATTATTACATCATGAAGAGGATTATGACTGAGAGTGGGATTGAAGTAAGATCTGATAGGACGATAAAGGTAGGGAAGAGAAAATAAAGAGCACTGAAGACATTGGGGGCAAGGAAGATTCAGCGTTAGGGAAAATTATACATGAGTTTGAAATGCACTTATGTCCGATAAATAGGACATTGACTGCACTCATCTAAAGAAACATCATATTTTAACCGAAGGTAAACCAATTAATATCAAACCTTTTCGACAGCCATTGAATTTGGAAAATCAACAAAGTTATTCAGAATTTGCATGAGAATGACATAATTAAGAAATGCCATTCATCTTGGAACATACCGTTGATTTGTGTATGGAGAAGGATAAGAAAAAGGTCATATTCTGCTTGGATTTCAAGCAGTTAATCGCAATTACGGAGAGACTGGCATTCCTCATGCCTAATGTAGATGAACTATTTGATCAGTTGGGAGGCGCTAAATATTTCAGTTCTATAAACCTGGGAAATGAGTTATACCAGGGTTAGTTCAATATAAAATCGAAAGAAAAGACAGCTTTCTCCACGAAAAACGGACAAATTTGTTTTACCCGGATGCCTTCTGGGATTGCAGCGGCATTGAATACGTTCCAGGAAATCATGAAAAAAGTGACAGGAGAAATGAAAGAAGTGGTAGTATATCCGATTTTCGGTCATACAATTACTTCATAATTTTAATGAGAATCTATTTTTATAATATTTATATATTTTAATTTTAATTTTTTATAGTAGGATAATAAACTTTCTAAAATTTATTTTTATTCATAAATTTTTAATTTTTCAAGTTGATCAATTAAAGGATTAAAAGATTGTTCTTCATCTGCGTAAAAAAATGTATTATCTCTTAAGTTTGGATAACTAGGAGCAGTTGGTTTTTGTTCATCAAAGTATCAAATTTCTCTTCCCTTTTTTTAATATAAATTTTGAACATTTTTTATTATTATTTATTATTAACATTAACATTAATTATTTAACATTATTTATTATTTTTTATTATTATGAAAAATTCTCTCGTTCTTATGCTCAGAGGTCCTCAGTGAAGAAAAAAAATTTATTTCACCGCCCTACTTAGGGTGTGAAATAATAACAGAAAAAGAAAAAAGTTGTAGGAAATAGGAACAAGAAAATTATATAATCCTCAGGTCCTGGTCTGAGTATTTATTTAGTGATTGATGACAAACTGTGTTTTGTCTAGGTATATCAAGTAAAATATGAAAAACTAGAAATTGAATTGCTAATTATTTTCAAATCGATAATACGCTATTATTAAATAATATTATAATTATCTTTTTATTTTAAAATCGATTTATAAGGAGCTAAACTTTGTTACCACTAGTGAAACAAGTTACCAACTACTATAATTAATGTTTAAATTAATATAATAAAGGTATAAATTAAAAACTTTGTTACACAGAGTGCAACAAATTAAGTAAAAATTTACTTTTTAAAAGACAAAGGCCAAATAATTGACGAATACTGTAAAATATTTTTCTTTGCTTGCAGTTTTAATCTCTTTCGTAGCACTTTATATATAATTTTGACTGTACTGGTGTTTAGATTGATATCGTGGGTGGTCTTGGTGATCTTGAATCGCTTCTACTCTGCAGACTATTGTTAAGATTAACTTTTGATGCTTGAGATATCACTGTAGGATGTCTGTTTCAGTTTTCTGTGGCTACTCTGTAGGCTGTATTTACTATTGACTATCTTTTATGCTTGAGATATCACTGTAGGTTGGTTGCTTCTTATTTCTGACACTACTCAGAAAGCTGTAGTTATTATTAACTTTATGATGCGTGAACGTATAGTGATTTTTTAGATAAATTCTGTTTGCTGTGCCTTTTTTGTTAAAATTATTGTGATTCTTCTTTCCTTTTATATTACTAACCTTCCCTGTCTTTATTATAATAGAAACCCTCTCATTTCTCCAAATAATTTCCTTGTCTATTTTATTTCCATTTAAAAATTCATCTATTCTTTTCAAATACGTACAGACAGATTGATACATCGAATTTCATTTATTCATTCAATGTGGTCCACAAAGGAAATTGCAGAAGAATTACCTAGTTCCCTATCGACTCGTACTGTCCAGTGTCACCTCCACACTCAATTCGGGCTCAAAGCATACAAACCAACAAAAAAGCCACTTTTGTCTCAGAATAACATCAAGGATCGCATAGCATTTTGTTGCAAATATAAACATTGGACAGATGAAATGTGGCGAAAGGTACTGTTTTCAGATGAGAGTCAATTTTGTCAATTCAAAAATTACATAAGATATGTTCGTCGACCTAGGAATACACGTTACAAGCTGATTTAATTTATATATTTATATATTATATTTAATTAATTATATTATTTATTATTAATTTATATTAATATATTATTTTTTTTTTATCTTTCAAGAACGATTTACATAAATACATCAATAAAAATAGAAATTAAAATATTTTTATTATTTATATATTTTTTACAAAAGTTTTTCTCAATAAATATCCAAGAATAATTTACACAAAAATATCAAAGAATAGTTCACACAAAACAAATATTAAAGAGGATTATTGTCTAGATAATCATAATTATTGAATAGGGTCACAAAGATGATTGTTACAGTTACTGTTTCTTTTTTGAACTTGATTGTGCTTGCACTGCTCTCGGAGGAGCTGTTAACAACTTGGAATCATCCGTCGCTGATATTGTTCGGTTGATTGTATTGATTGATGAGAGAGTTGAGATTGTTGATTTGATTGGATTGATTGATGAGGGAGTCTACACAACACAAAAGTATTTTCCCCGTTTTATAATAGAAATTTCTATATCTTCTCTGAAAGAGGATAAGCCGAATTATTATTATTGTTGTAGATTTTTATATTATATGGATTATTATTATATAGTTAAGATTTTTTAACCCTAATCCTAATTATCATTACTATTATTATTTACTCAAATTTTAGTTTTTAGGATATTTTATAATTAATTATTTTTGGAAGACTTAATTTTACTATATTATAGCCAATTATTCTTTAATTCCTATATTATATAATGTACGAATTAGTATTATCTTATTTAAACAATAGCATTTATGATGCTATTTAATATAAATATTAATCCATATTTTTATAAAATATATAAATTAATATAGGAAGACAAAATATAAAATTATTTAAAATTGAGTTTTCTGTAATTCATTTTCATAGAAACGTCCTTGTTAGTTGAAAAATAATCGGAGATACTGGGATTCGAACCGGGGACCTTTCACATGCGCATGGACTGCTCCGACTGCATTTTGTAATTGTTTAATCGTAAAACATTTGTAATTGTTTGACCTGTTTTATTTTTAAAGGAATAGAAAAAACAGAAGACTATAAATCAATAGCTTATTTAAAATTATATTATAATCTTTTTCTGCTGGGACAAAAGTTAAATCTGCTGACTAAATATCATCTTTATTAAAAACTTTTATTATTAAAAAATGTTTAGTTTTTCTGAATTCCTTATGAAGTTCATTTGCAAGAATTTTACTTTTTCAGGAGGAAAAATTTATAGAATTTTCAAATTTTTTCATTTGCTAACTTTATGATTCTCTTGGATCACCAAGTCATAAACCAATTTTAGATCATATACTTAATATTCGCTTAGTTTTCAAAATTAGTTAGTATTAATATATCTATTTCATAAAACACATCTCAAGATAGTCAAATTAAAAACTGTTATATCTAGTATTCTTTAATTATAACTATATCATTATTAAAAACCAGTTTTGGTAAAGGAGTAACAGAATTTTAAGTAATTTTTAAAATCTATGACATCTGGCTTTCGTTGTTTTACCCACTCTATGATTATCATTGACAGTCTTTGAAAGAAAAATCAGTAAATGTTGAATTACGACCAGTTAAAGTATACCTCCGTAAGATGCGCATCTCTTTCCTGTATCAACAATTTTTATTGCTAATTAATAAAATATTAAATCCATTCAGAATATAGTTAAGAAATTAAAGATTGTTAAAATGTTATCCCTAAACACCGAAAGAACATCCTTTTCAATAGTTACAAAAATTAAGTTCAAATTTTGTCTACATATATGGACTCAAAATATGAATGTCATACTCACCGCGAAATAGTTCAATAAAATTAATTAATAATTAAATATCACTATAATCAAAAGATAAAGTGAATGATACTACAATCTCTTATTTTAGATAGATTAAGTAAATACCGAAAAGAACCTTAAAATTGTTAACGATTATAATGTTGAATAAGATATTTTAAATTTTTACGGAGAAAACAAAACAATTTTTATGTAAGTAAAAATTCAGACAATTTTTATACAGACAATATATATAACATACAATAAAAATATTACTAATAAGTAGTAATGATAATATTTAAGTTGTTTATAGTAATAATAATAATTTCAATCAAAATAATTAACAATATTATTTGTATACTCTATTTATAGCATTCACCTTGCAATAATCATAATATCATCATTATATTCTACAGACGTTCTCGCTGGAAAATCCGATAAAATAAAAGTAGAACAGCAAAAAATAATATTAGTCAAACGCAAACATGTTTATGTTTTTAAAAAAGGTACTGAAGGCAAATAAATTCAATGTTGGTCGACCAAATAAAGCATTAAATCAATATTTTATATTATGAAACAAATAATAAAGTTTCACCAAATCTAGTCAAGAGTAGAGAGAGAGATAGAGAGAACACCTCAATATTAATGCTAGCAGTAGTAGTAGTAGTAACAATTTTGAGAACTAATATTCAATTCAGACCATAAGGGAAAACAGGAAAAATGTTTTAATAACATACATACAAGTGAAAAAAATCGATACACAAATATATGAACTCAATCGTCCATTCACATCAACATCTCATCATTTCTCATTGCTCTCTGCATCATAATGAACTTGGATGTCCTCATTCTTTAGACTACCACCATTGTTATCATCGCTTGTTTTCGATCCCTTGGAGAAAATATGGTTGCCATTGTTACGACCACCTGCTTCTCGGCCTCCACCTCCTGGTCCTCCTCTTCCTCGACCATTTTTGTTGCCTCGCAACTTTTGATTCACATTTCCGTTACGACCGTTGCTGTTGTTTGGTCGCCCATTTTCCGAATCATTGGTGGCTGATGTGTAGTCATCAGTATCATCCTCCTGTTGATTGAATCTTCGATTTCCTATTCGAAATAAGGAGAATTGTTAATTTATTATTATTATTATTATTATTATTATTATTATTATTATTATTACTATTATTATTATTAATCAATACAAATACAGTAAAACCAGTCAATGTAAAACCTGCAATCGAACATTTTGCCCAAATTACAAAGGGTTTGTGAAAAAAAAGTCAATATTTAATTCTTATTAACATAATTTAGAGTAGCTCAAATTAACAGGTTTCAATGTATATACATATATACGAAAAGAGAAATATATTTAACCAACCATTGTGCTGTCCGTTAACAGAATTCGGAGGCAGTGAACCCTGTCGAAAATTATTCACTCCTCTTCTGTACGAACCATTTCGAGGATTTGTTCTGTAATTTGAATTGTCATCAGCGTAATTGTCATTGCGTTCTACGTCGGAATTGGAAACGTTTTTGTACAGTCCTCTTCCACGATTTCTGCCACGGGGATTGAAGGGTCTGTTAATGCTGTTGTTGTTTAGAGGATTGAAATGCTCGCCGACTTCCTTTTCATTGGCACTGTGGCTTAAAAAATTTAATAGTAATATCAAGAAAAATTCGAGGGAAACGTTCAAAGTTTGACATTTCATTGAACAAGTAGAAGAATAATTTTTCAAAATTAATATGTAGAATAACAAATATATTTTGATAATTGTTGAGATTATTATAATAAATTTTAATAATTAATAATATTGATAAAAATAAAAAAATAATAATACATCAATGATAATAATATTAAAAGTTTGAGTTTCAATACTCTTTTTTATATACCTAACATACATACTTCATATATTTAAAGTTGGTAACAGTTGTTTTGTTGTTATTTCGTATTTCGCGATGAATCTCGTCTCGTTCTTTTTGAAGACGATCCATTTCTCGATGATGATCAATACTGAATTCGAGCAAAAGACAAGCATCACGAATACTGATACTACTACCAACGAAAATGAATGGAACATGATCAGCCAATAGATGTTTGTTTTCTTCGTCTTTCCAATTGCCTAAATCTGGTCCCTCCACAACTCTAACACGCATTACACCCGACTGATCAATAATGTCTTGGATTTGATTTCCATTACGACCAATAATTTTCGACACTATATCCATAGGTACATAAAAAATTTTCTTCAAGTACTCTAACTGAGCACGTGCTGATTTGGCTGCTTCTTGAGTCTGATTCGTTCAAATATATAATTATTAATTGAAAAAGTTTATATTAAAAAGAAACCTGTGCAGAAATAGTGAATGTATGCGTTCGATCATCAAGATCGATACTGATAACTCCATCAATTTCTCTCGCTTTTTTGATATTATTTCCTTGAGATCCAATGGACAATCCCATCAATTCTTCTGATACAGTAAATTCCTCAACCTACAAAACAAAATGTTAATTATGAGAAAAAGAGTTGTATTTGGTACATAAAATCAATAAATTTTTATTTTCTGAATGTTTTAGAAAAATTTTTAAAAAATCGATTCCATTGTGAAATTTAGAAATATTAATTAATTTATTATTATTATTACTGATAACATGCAGATCTGTGTAAATTTTGTCAATAAACAGAAATATTAAAATATTTATTGATTATTAATAACAAAATTTGATCATGTTTAGAATCATAGTTCAAAATTTAATAATTAAATTTATTTTTTAAATTATGAAATTTCATAAAGTATGACATATTCGTAATTATAATAATGGTGTATAACTATGAATCAATAATCCTCTTAAGCTCGTGACGATGCTTAAATAAGTTAAAAATTGAAAAAACTAAAACCAACCAGATCTTTTCCCGGTTATTCTATTTCAAAAAGCCGAAAATATCGATCGAATGGGTGTTTAATTTTAGAATTTATAATATCAAAGAATTATTATTTATAGGAATAGACTGCGATATAAATAATAGGAACACGAAGTGACTCTCATATTAAAAGGCTGATCAAGATAAGATTGATTATTATCTATTCTGAATGATCGGTCCAAACTGAAAAGGAAAGTGAAATTGGAACGCACCAAACCACTTTTGGTAGGGAAAGAGGACAAACAAATTTTATTGAAATGCGAATATTGGAGAAGAAATTGATTCGATCGCACGGAAAATGTAATTACTAAAGCCTACAGATACAGTCAGAATTAAATTCACATTGCTAAAATGACTATTAATCACCTCCACTGAGAGAAAAATGTATGGTATTTATCTTCACAAAATATACTACAAGCATTAACCTAACATTTTTATTTGTTATTATAAGACTGACCGTTCCTTCTTAAATACTGAGAGTTCAAGCTGTGCCAGATATGAGTCCCAGGGAAAAATTGATAGACAATTTTACATTTCTTTCCATACCAGTGTTCCAGTATTCACAAATATCCAGAATTTATTTTCTTATTGATTTATTTAACATTTTAACGAGATTCCCAATTATTTTAATCACTGACAATTTTAAATCTCGAGAACCTTTCGAAAAAAAAACAATTAGAAATAAATTACGACAACAACTATCGCTCGATATTTCCATATTTCTATTATCCTTTTTATGGAAAATCTAACCACTTCCTCATAGAAAAACTAATCATTGTTTTTTATCGCAATCTGTGTTTATGTCGCGGTGTTATTATCAAAAGAAAATTCAGATAGAAACTAAGATTCCGGTAGAGCAAAAGCCGGTTAGATTTATGCAAGATAGAACACTAAAATCAACAATCACAAAATGCATCTGTTGCATCGTATTGGGTCTGAAAAAAATGCCGAAGTATTCTTTCGATGATTCACTGATAAGATCATATTATGTGCACCGCAATAAACTCCAGGCGTTTTTCCCGTAGAAATATTCTTATCATATTGTCTGGGAAAAATCGGGGATTTTTCACTTACAGATCAATTTTTACTACAATATATTCCGATTTCGAAAAGAAGCAGCCAATAAAAATGGAGAATACAATTTATATATTAGTTATGAGAAAAATTAGCGAAATAAAAGCGTTTTGAGAAAAGATCACAATTTTTAAACCATTTTGAAAAAAAAGTTTTAATTTTATTCAAGACAAAATCATTGTAAAGAATCAATCATACGAAAGAAAATTATCGATGTAGAGAAGCTCAAACGATTAATAAATCTACTAAATAAAAATTGACCAAATTCTCTGATTCAATTAGAATCTGAAATCAATAAAAAATTATTATTTTAATGTTTTTTCAGTGTTATTTTCTTTTTGAATATTTTATTTTAATTAAATCAAAATGAACAGGATTACAAAATGTATTATTTATTTATTATTATATATTAATGATAGATCGATATGTATTAAGAACCTGGTAATTATTGTACAGGTGCATAAACTCGTCTAGCTAATAAAAATCGATTGTCCATAAAATTATCAAAGCATTCAGTATTAAATAGATATTGAGAATTTTAGATTTTCAAGATGTTTGTGTAAATGAAAAAATAGTTTTAATAAAAATAAATTAAAAGATGTACATATTTTGTAACATTTTTCATTGAAATAAAAACAGTTTTCAATCTAAAATAATTGTAAATACTACTATTAGATTGTAAAGAAATAAATGGCGGTTTTATGGGTTTATTTTTTCATTATGAGTTATAATGAAATTTTGTTTTATTAATAAAATATTTATATAAATATTTATTAAAATAAATCTCCTTATCTTTTAAAAAGGTAAGTCAATAAAAATTTTTAATAAAGAAAAATTATCTAGTATTTTTGGTATTTGAAAATGATATGAACGACATCCAAATTAGAGCAGTTTTCCGTTATGAATACAAAAAAAGTAATAATGCTGCACAAACTGCTCGAAATCTGAACCTTATATTTGGAGAAAGTACCACTAGTAAATAGCGCTCAACGCTGGTTTCAGAGATTTAAGGATTCAGATGAAGATATTCAAGATAAAGATGGTTGTGGACGAAAATCTTCCATCTCCAATGACAATTTGAAGACAATGCTTGAAACTGATCAACGTACAACTGTTCGAGATCTTAGTTGTGTGCTAGGCGTTTCAGCTATGATTGGTTCAAACCAACTGCCAGAAGTAGAAAGTCAAAGAAACTCCGCAAATGGGTTTCGCATGATTTGACAGAAAACTAAAAATTATATCGTTTTGAAGTGTCGCCAGCACTTCTTTTGTGCAACAAAAAGGAACCTGTGATGAGAAATAGGTCCTGCATGACAATCGCCGACATTCCCACCAGTATTTAGATCAACATTAACCTCCTAAACCTTTTTCTAAACTTAAGTTCACCAACGGAAGGTTTTTGATGATTGTTTGATGGTGTTCCACTGATTTGATTCATAGAAAATTCTTGATATGTTGTAATACATTTACCGCCAAAAATTATTGTGTAGAAATCGAAATGTATCCAAAACTGAAGTGCATCCACCCAGCCTTGATCGATAGAAAAGACCCTTTTCTTCTCCATGATTACACCAGACCACGTGTCGAATCTGCCGTACCAAATTTGAACCAGTCTGATATTGAAATTCTGCCTCACCCAACCTACTCACCAGACCTCTCGCTTACTGATTATTTCTTCAAACATTTTGACAAATTCTTCAGCGAGAGAACTTTCCCAATGATTATGTTTTACAGTAATAGTTTCTATTTTGATAATTATAATTTTGTTTAAGCTGTGATTTGTTCATTTGAAGTTCAATATCAAAAACCTCCATTTATTTTCTTACAACCTAATATTTTTTATAATTTTATACCAAACGCCTCATCTAATTGTAAATTGCTCTGTAGGAGAAATTCGGAATGTTATTAATTAGAATAAAATGAACTTTGAAAAATATATTTAAGTGTTTTATTATAATTAGAAGCCATCAATTAGATGATTTTACAAACTCCTAAAATAGATTTTTGAAAATATATGGAATGCGTCGTACAACCGAGTTCAGAAACCTATTTTTGTTAATAATGAATTCTATAGTTTTTGTTATCTTATAAGATAAATTTTGTGTAAACCAAGTTCTAGTCATTACCGCATATGTTTTATCAGGTTGGAGAATATTTTTTTAGTAATTGTCTAACCAAAAAAAATTAATATTTAATCTGTTTTCTGATAACTAATAGGTTCTGGACAAGGATTTCTCAATGACTGGTCTCAATTACGACTGGTAAAGTGATCAAACTACATAAATATCTCCTCAATAACTCCCATTCTTAAAATAAACTTCTCTTTTCAATGCATTTCAATCAATTTATTACAAATTTTGTACAATATATTGCAAAAACTCGACATTCACTTATCAGTTATAGAATAGATGATTAGGAGACCAAGGAATTTTAGGTGCTTCTATTTTGTTTCTTTTCTGACAACAGCTATTACTAAATTAGAAGAGCAATGCTCTGAAAAAGATGTGCAATGGAGCATTTTGATGGATGTGATGGAAGCACTGAGAGGTATTGTGAAAAACAATCTGTATCAGAACTTAGCCAAAAACCCCGATGTTATTTATGTTGCAAAAAAGACTTGCATTACCGATTACTAACCAGATTTGCACCACTTGTAACCGTCGACGTTGAACGATCTTTCTCAACGTACAAGAGTTTGTTAAGTGCCCGGAGATGCAGTCTTAATGTGAAAATCCTTGAAATAATGAATATAATGAAAAATAAGATAATGAATTGGCTTTTTTAGAATTATTTGTAGTGGTGAATTTGTGTATTTTTTATTGATTTTTGTAATAATCAAACTTAATTTTATTTTCAAATTTATTGTCGTTCAAATTCATGTCGTTTAATGATTCGTCATTTTGCAGAAATCAAACTTTCAAGATAAATTGAAACTGAAAACAACCTGAAAAGATAGATCAATAGATCTTAAAAATTTTCTTTGAATCAAGAAAAATTGAAACTTTGTTGATGTCGAGCTCGGGTGAAAAGCCATGAATCAGTTCGGAGAATAAACTATACATTAAGTTTTCTATGAAACGGGACGAATTTATGCAACAAGTAAAAGAAAAAGTGCTTTAAGACACATGATGCAAAGTTTACAACTCTTTTCTTTGATAAAGATATGATTTTGTATTTATGTGATAAATTGTTGAAGAACCTAAAAATTCTTCTTCAGTATTGATTTTTTCAAGAATCAGAACACCATAGCAAAAATGAATGAGAAAATCATGATTTAAAAATTTTACAAAACAATTTAATCGTTTTCATTTTTCCAATTTTATTGTACTTAGATTTCTTCTCATAATTTACAAGAATTGCTTAATTTTTAAAAATGCTTAAATTATAACCTTAATATAACAAAAAATAGATATAAAATCAATAATACTATTTGAATTATTTAACATATCTTGTTTCATTAGTAAAAGATCTTACATATTGATTTTTCATTGTATCATTGAGTCGTTTCGTAAGTTCATCTTTCTGTATATGGATGAGCTTCTTTTGGCGTAATACGCGCATAAACGATGCATCCAACAAAAGAGCTCGACGAACAACTTCCTTTTGTGTGGAATAAATCTGTAAGCGCTTATTTGTTTTGTCGAAATTAACCGCAATCGTTGGACCGCACCATCGATTCAAATCCCCACGAATATCGTAATATTCACAGCTGGAAAAACAAATTGTTATAATGAAGATAGTGCAACATAAATAATTGAAATTTTTAGCGTATTTCTCCTGTTCATAACAGAATAAATTAATTTTGTTGTTGATTAATAATTTAATTCTTAAGTGTCAATATTAATTCTTATCGAATATAATTTAAAATTATTGATTAATATAGATCATTTTTGGCTGAGCATGATAACCTTTTTAAGAAAAGTAATTGAAATACCCCAAAAATTATTTTTAATTATTTACTAACTATTCACATAAATCATCTGGAACAACCATTTCATGTATATGTATATCGTTCCGAGAAATAGAACGAGTCAAAGGAAAAGGTCTTAATGAGCTTAACTCAACAATATCGGTTGAATTTTCATTTTCCCGAGATTTAAAGGATACGGCTGCAAAACATCCTTTCAATTTTTGAATTTTAGCTGGCCACCAAGCATGAGTTAATTTGACATCTTTAAATACATTTGTGATATTTAAAGTTGGATCTTCGATCTTCTGGTGAACTAAAACGTCTGATCCCACGTGGAATTCACAATTTTTACCGGTTTCAGTTATTAGATAAACAATGCTTGTATGAACTTTAGAAAGCACATCAGGACAATCGTCAAATCGAACAATTATTTCATTATCACCAGAAAATGATTGAATTTTGGCCTAAATAAAATTTTTAAAATAAGATATTAATTAAATAAATAAAGTAAAGTAAAAAAAATTTATTGCCATAAATTTACTGAAAACTGTGATTAATTTAAAAACAAAATTCTAACTGGGTATCTTTCATTATGACTTCCCAATACTTCAACATTTATACCATCTGACATCATAGAAAATATAAGATCCTAAATGCGTATAAGAAATTTGGATATTTCAAATGAATCAATGAACTTAAAGAAATGTCTACTGATTTAAACAATTAAACTTGTAAAAATGGCCCTATTTATTAGTTTGATTGTGTAATTTTCAATTTTTAAAAGAACTTCAATAAATTATCAGTTTATTTAATAAACCATCAAATAAATTAAATCTTATTTAATTTTTTTTTCTTTTAATCTTGCGACCTATTATAAATAACATGATATATGAAGTATTAAATTAAAAATTAATATACATTATAGTAATTTCAAGAAAATGCTTCTATTATTAATAAAAAAATATGTAAAATGATTTAATTAATTTAATAAAATTTACTTAAAATATTTAATAAATGATATACATTATGCTTTAAATAATAAAAAAATAAAGCTGTCAAAAATAAAATAAAATTCAGAAAATAAAATAAAATAGATTCGGCGCAAACCATTTCGATTGGTTATTATGACACATTGCATTTTGCAGGATAAACAGATGTTTAAAATTCCAAGGTAAGATAATAAAGCCTAATAGAATATTAATAATAGTAGATTGTAGTTTAAGACCATGACTCCGAAGATCCCGCAATAGATGATGCTGGTAAAGCCAGTGACTCCAACTTGGTTACAGAAGAGAGGATTGTGGAGTTCTCTTCAAAGCCTATAGTCACTTTGGTTTAACATATTCAGGGAAAAACCCTCTTCCAGATATATCCGCTTAGAGTCAAAGTATTATTGATTTACATATTGATAACGGGTGATTAGAAAGATTTGAAGAAAAACGCGAAATGAGTATAAGGACTCACGCTTCGTAGTTCGACTATATAATGTTTAAAACATTTCTATACTATACTCATCAATATGAAAAATAAAAAGTACATTGAAGATATCATAGAATGTATACTATTTAACTTAAAGATTTGGCACCAAAAATCCTTAAACTACTATTTATTAGTAGTAAACTACTACTACACAATCTCTTAAAATTGTTATCTTACAATTGTTATCATTGTGTGAAGTTTGTGTTATAAATAAAAATTATTGCTTTACTGATTGTTATTATTTTTGCATCACCTAAGAGTTGGAGTCAGGTTTAACCTTTGATACACTAGTTAAGAACACCTGGCTGCCGAATTTAGCAGAATTTTATTTTGTCCTAACAATATAGGAAAGGCTAAGAACAAAGTAATCTTGATGGTTTGTCAAGAATTTCTGAGGTCTTGTGTGAGCAATGTCAAACCCACCATAAGTTGGCAAAGCCTGAGATATCTTTGACCCGATATATAAATGTAATACATTCGAGGAAATTCGGTGCAGACAGAATAGTGACCAAACGGTTGTGATTTTTAGAATGTATATTACTGTTGGAAGACGGGACCTGTTGTACACCTTGAAGTAAATATGATTTGGATGTCATCGGTAATCTATTAGTTTTGTCAGATTACTCGGAACAAAGCAGGAATTCCCGAGAGGTATTTGACGGTAGCAATAATATTTGACCATTATTTTTGGCCGGCAATGTGAAGCTCGATTAAAAAGTGCCTGAAAATCTCTCTGATCTGTGCGAAGAGGAAAAAAGATTAAGACGTAGTGAGCATTTTCTGAAACAGATTGTGGTAGACATTGGTTTTATGAAAAGGTTTAAAGCTAGTTACAAATATCGGCGTGTTGAGTAAAATAGATGATAAAATTATCTACAAAAAATTATGAACAGATGGGTTTATAAATTTGAAAGGTCTGAGTATCTTGACAGACAGAGGATGCAACTTTGGGAATGCCTGACTGAAGCAGAAATGGAAAGGTATGAATATCAAGCATGAATTCAATCCCTCCCAGCACCAATCCAATGGCTTTGCGGAAAAAGTGATAAGTATTATTCGAGACATGATAACTACTTCAATAAAGGGTAATTGTGAAGAACAAAACTGTCACGAACTGAGGATTGAGTTTAGCATTAATGCTACCCAGAATAGCTCGAAAATATTCTCACTGTTCTGAATCGTCTACGGTTATAATTGAAGGTCATCGTGGTTGAGACAGATATTACAAAGGCGCCCCAAACTATCAAACTTTTTCCTCCAAATTAAACAGTTTCGTGATATATTTCGTGGATTATACTTGGATTCTTGCGGTCTGCGAACGTATTCACTTCTTCTAGGGAACAGTTCTATCCGGTTTTCATCAGTAAAAATCAATTCATTCCAAAAAGAAGGGAGCAATTTGCTATAATCTCAGCACCACTTTAAGCCATTCTTGATCTTTCGCTCATTTAAATATGACTTCTTCGTTGCAATTCGTCCGAACAAGCATATTTTCTCAGAATGCGCTTCACAGTAAAAACTGAAGAAGTTTGACTGGATTTCCAATCGATAAAAATATCACGTGTTGTTTTCTGAAGAATTTGCTTTGACATCCGAATAAGTAATCTTTCTGATCTTTGTGTATTGTTCGGCTTACGATAACTTTTACATAAGTTTTCCAATGTTCCATGTTGTTGCAGTTTCCGTATAATGTGTTGAACAGTATTCCTTGAAATATTGAGTTCATTTGAAACTTTTCTCTTGGACAAAACCTCTTTCAATTTTTTAGTGACTAGTTTCCTAATATCTGTTAATATCTTGGCCATATTTATTAAAAGATTTTTAAAATTAAAAAAATGTATTACTTGACCATTAGTAAAATGTTGTAGATATAGATTTTCCTTAAAAAATAATTTAATCAAGTGCTCAAAATAAAACTCACAATAAATAGCACAGCCATTCTTAACCAATTCAAAGTGCATAATCCTCTCAAAGCTCCACCAACACACAAAACAGGAATTTTCTGTGAAACCGATTTTTTTGGAATTAAAGACGTCGTTTGTCCCTTCTGAAGCCATTGCTTGTGTTGATTATGGTTGACTGAATACACCTATTTCTCTTCCGAAATCACAATTCGCTACCAGAATTGATCGTTCAATGGAAAGTTGAGCAAATTCCAGCAAATGTCCACTCGCTTATTGACTTGTGCTTCGGTCAGTTCGTGCAGATATTGGCTCGGATTCTTGTGAACAAAATCAAATTTGTTCAATACTGTCATGTGGAAATTTCAAGTACAGCCTATAAATCGCGAGTGCTTGCTAATGGTTCCGTATCCAAAGAACCTTGCAAGTCAATTTTGTCTAAAACAGTATGTCGCCTAGAACAATGGTTGTCTTCCAAATCAAAGTTGTCTTGAAATTGAAATGAAACCACTTGTCAGCAGCAGTTTTGCCAATTTTCTTTGTTAGTTGAAAATATTTCGGAGATCCTAGGATTCGAACGTATAAAATTTTATATAAAAGACAAGTTTCTTCTTTCACGAACAATCGTTTGCACATAAATGTGCATCTATTAAAGCTTTGCTTCATCTTCATTTTGGAGTAAGTCATCATAGCAGTCGTCGAGATTTGCAGCAACATCATCAGACTGGCATTGATTTTGGTCGTTATTGAAATTTTCATCTTCAATTTCGTGGAGCTCGGAGAAATTTACTGATTGTTTTCCAACATCTCTGTGAAATTTCCATTGCGCAGCACTCCATTTGATATTAGAGGCCACGTAGAATTTTCCTATTTTGGTTATTTATCATTTAGGAAATTGGAAACTTCTCAGAATTTTCTCATTTTGGACATATCTAACAGAACAGTTCAATCTGACAGGGCTTTATTGGTCTGATAGAGAAGATCTTGGTAGTGGATGAGATTCTTCTCGTGGTTCCAGAAGATATTATGGAGACTCCCATTATCATCAACATCAATACCATCAAATCCACCTACAACAACAGGTCCATCCAAACTAACAAAGCAATGGACATTTGATCTCTGACATTTTGTGATCAATTTTATTTTAAAATTTTGTTTTCTGTGTAATTATATTTTAGTGAATGTTATTCTTAATAAACATTGAAATTTTTATTAATCTTTGTTTGGTGTTGTATAAAAGTAAAATTTTATGTA
>JBBMKC010001619.1:0-19508 GCA_037834085.1 Bipalium vagum | reverse complement strand
TAAATGCGGATTTGAAGTTCTCCGACATCCATCCTACAGCCCAGATTTGGCCCCATCAGACTTCTACCTCTTCAACTTTAAAATAAATCACTGTTTTTGTTTTTTAAGTTAATTGGTAATACCAGAAATTCTATTTTGTGTAAAGGTACAATGATGAAAATAAATGAAAAATGAGTTTAAAAATGAAAAAATAGTGAATTTTAATAATAAAAATATTTTCTTGAATTATTATGTGCTTGATGCGAAGCAAACCTTACTTGAATGCTCTAGAAAAATTAATTAATAAACTAAAGGAGTATGATACTTCTAATATTAATAATTGTGATAAAACATCTTCCTTCGTAGATTATTGCCTTATAAGATATTAATCTTAATTTGCAGTGAAAAAACCTAGGAAAAGTTTTAAAAGAAAAAGGTGGCAATAGATGGCAAAAATGTGCTCCTTTAATAATTAGCAAATTCAAAAATCATTGTGGAAGAATTTAAAGTATGTTTAGAGGAAAGAGACTGATAAAAAGTCTTATTTTTAATTAAATTAATGATATATTCAAGATGGAAAACATAAGTGTAATTGATTTTTAAAAATGTGTTACTTCATGCCGTTTCATCAAAAAATTCAAATATCAAATTTTATTTTCTACCTCCTGACACAACACCAAAAACATGTATTGGATCAAGAATTATTTTCTCATTTAAATCAAATTAGAAAAAATTTCTAAATATAAAGATTTTCTTAGAAAATGAGAACCAAAACATAGAATATCACGCACCAGGGCTAAAATTCTGGTGCACTACTTTTATTAATCAGAGAATCATGGAAAATGGTAACTGAAAATGCTATCGTAAATTACTTAGGCATTTCAGAACACCAACTCATTCCCCAGTCTACTACTTAATTGAAGACAAATGCATACCTATACATGATCAAATATTGGGGATACAGATACCTTAAATAAGGAAAATGATTTATTTAATTATTGTCAACATTATATAAATGAAGAAGAAATGATGAAAATAAATGAAAACTGAGTTTAAAAATGAAAAAACAGTGAATTTTAATAATAAAAAAATTTCTTGAATTATTTTCATATGCACAGAGAATAGTATACAATTAACCTTAAAACACCCAGAAGATATTTGGATGAGATATAATACAAAAGAAACAATATTAAAAGAAAGAAAATCTCAAAATTGAATCATGTTTGACTTTTTATTAAAATAGTTAATGCCTTTTAGTTTTAGTTTGCTTTTAATTTCAAAATATAATATAAATATGAGTAAAAATATAAATAAATATACTTATATTTTAGTAATACCAAAGTTACATAATATGATCTCCAGGATGCAATGGCTGCCACTTAATAAGCAACAGAACATTTATTGAGGTAATCAAATTCTTTTGTGTTAAGAATTGCGATTACAATAGACATTTATCTAAGTTTTAAAATTTTTTTTAACAGCTGATGCGATTTTTTTAATAACTAATTTTTTTTTGTTTATCAAACTGAATTGAGTGAAAATGGATTTAAGTATCAAGAAAACACAATTAAAATTATTATTAACCTTTATTAGTTTGATAAAAATATAAAAATTATGTGATAAAACTTAATTACAATTATTTTGATCAAATATTACACGGTCTTCGTAAATGTAGCAATCAATCTAATGAAATGTTGAAAAGAGGAATGTTATTAGTTGAAAATGTTGCTAATAATTCTTTATCTGGTGTGCAGTCAGTAATTTATTTTCACTTAGGTCAAGCATGATATCAACTTTATAAATGAGAAGATGAACAAGGTTCATTTTATCACCATCCACACCAGTTTCACAAACACCTTTATCATCATAAACACTCTCTTCCACAGTTTTTAAAATTGTCTTAATTATCTCAATCCTATCAACAAAGCTTTAATACAACTACCAATGGACAATTTCCAACAAATTTGATACCTTTCATTCCTCAATTTATTAATCCACATAATATTCCAAATCTTATGACCCAAGCTGCTCAAATATCTGGTGGAGTATTTCCCGCAAATGTGAATTGTCTCCAACTTTGATAATTTGTGGGACAGATAAAAATATTATCTATTGAAATTTTTCTTACCTTTCATATTATAGAAGATAAATAAAATCAAGTGCTTTTTGAAATTTTATTAAGAACAACATTTGTCGCTACGATCCCACCATCATACCGGAATCATAAGATAATAAATTAATATAATAATAATATTTTAATATCACGATAAACCCGCCAATGACTGTTGGTAGTGCCAGTGACTTTAAAATAACTACTGGAGTCAAAAATGAACGAAGTTTTATTTGCTGCATGCCATGGTTTCAATATTGGATTTGTTTTCACAAAATAATTCATAAGTACTAATTGTACTTTACATTAAAGTCAAATTATTATCATGTCGAAATCGTAAACAAATAAACAAAAATACTCTGCATCATCATCAGGCTCAGAAGAAGTTAAAATTTTTAAAAATTTCACAAATTAAATAAAAAATTAATATATTTAAAATACTTAAAATATTATGAATGTTTAAAAAAATCTAAAAAAACAAATACTTAGAAATGAAAATCGACAATTACCAAGGAAGTAAACCACTGGCATATAAAAGATATGTTGATGACGAATTTTTAATATTTGAAAGTGAAAATCACATCAATCCATTTTTAAAATACATGAATAGTCTACATGAAAATATTAATTTCACGATGAAGAAAGAAAGAAATGAAAAAATACCATTTCTAGATGTTATCATTAAAAAGGAAAACTTGAATAATAAATTAAAGATCAATATATTTAGAAAAGAGACGGATACAGGACTATATACGTCAAACAATAGTTACTATGAAGAAAGATATAAAAGTGGATTAATCAAAGGGTTAATTAATAGAGTCATCAGATTATAAAGAGATAGATAAAGAGCTGAATATTATAAAAGAAAGGTTGAAAAAGAATGCATATCCAGATAAAAAGGTAGAAAAGATAATCAATGGAACAATTAGCAAATTAATAACTGGAAAAGAAAAAGATGAAAAGAAAATTGAAAATAGAAAAGAAGAGTTTAAGAACGTTTTAAAAATACCCTTTTCAACAATATTTAGAACATTCAAGAACATAATAGAAAGAACTGTTGAGCTTGACGATTTAAAAGTAATTTCAATGACAACAAAAACAAAAAGCTTTTTAAAAATTAAAACGCCAACACCTGCAATATTTCAAGCTAATATCATATATGAATTTAAATGTCATGGGTGTAACAGCCTATACATAGGGGAGACAAAGCGTCACCTCAGAACACGTATTAGCGAAAATTCGCAATTAAGCAGAACGAGTAAAGTTTTAGATCATTCTTTGAATTGTGTTGTGCGAAAGGTAAAGTTAATGCTGAAGAATTTCGAATACTTATGAATAATTTTGATAATAACGATGAACAGAAGATATTGGAATCGTTATTAATAAAAGAGCGACAACTGGAGATCAATATTCAAACTGGAGAAAGTAAAAGCCAATGGATAGTCAATGTTTTCTCTGATTAATTAATTTTTAAAGAATTCTTTTTTAAAAAAATTAATTTTTTTCAAAAGAGAAAGGAATTTTTTTAAAAATTAAAAATAATAATTTCCACCATTCAGAATTTTACAAAATATTTTAATTAAAAATTAAACCGTCGTTTAGATAATTAAAATGTGTTGTTTTAAATATGAATGACTGGTGATGAACTGATAATAGTTTGAAACATGTT
Source organism: Bipalium vagum (assembly GCA_037834085.1). Taxonomy (NCBI): domain Eukaryota; kingdom Metazoa; phylum Platyhelminthes; order Tricladida; family Geoplanidae; genus Bipalium; species Bipalium vagum. The sequence goes on along the minus strand of JBBMKC010001619.1, from coordinate 15,750 downwards.
TCATGATAATAAATGTTGGGAAAATTTTTTTTCAAAATTATTGAAATGTGTCTATTTAAAAATAAATTTTTAATTTTTAAATAAATTTTTTTATGTTAAAAAATATTTTTTGGACAAACATTTTTTTATTACATTAATTTTAAATTAATAACGAACATAAATATAAAAAAAAATATTTATTTTATTTTATATTTATAATTTTTTATTTTTAGGAAAAGTATATTTTGTTGGTGTGTTTAAAATAAAAAATCATAGTGTTTTTTATAAGCAGATCTATTAGTATTTATTGATAAACAACTTTCACAAATAAAAAATTCTTTATTCTTAAAAGTTATATTAATTTTATATTCGATCTCTTCTCCAATCAAAGATTTAAAATCTTTAATTAAAAAATTATGACCAATGGAACAATAATAAAGATATTGTTCTATTTTCATTTTCGATATCCTCTGAAGAAATATGTAATGGATATGTTCTCCACGACTTTCTTAATTCAATTTCATCTTGAACAATACATTCAATCATATAAACATTTATTCTTAAGTTATTTTCTTTTTTAAATTTATTAATATTATTTATTTTCATTGGCATATCTCGTTCATTATAATTAAATTTTTATATAATTTATAAATATAATCAATTATCATTTTTTTAATTATCATTTATAATTAAATTTATATTCATAATCTTTATACCAATTTACTCCTTCTTTATGATGAGAAATTTGATGATAAATAAAATAACAAATGATTGACTAGAGAAAATATTTTTATCTTTATTTTCAATATTAATAATTGAATGAGATTGAAAAGGTAAAGCAACATATGATCTTCCTTTAAAACTTTTATATCATCAATTGAAAGAGTTAAATGAGAAAAACTAACAATTGTCCATCCTGAATTTTTTAATCTTTTCCAAGTAATTTCTATTCCTTCTAAATTTTTAAAAATGTTTTTTTTTCTGATTTAATATTATTTATCGTTAATATTGTTCCTGCTACACATGACGTTTTTAAAGTGAAATATTCTGAATCAGTTGGTAGAAAAAATTTAATATTTAAGTTTAATGAGAATTCAAATGGTTTAAAAAATCTTCCATCCTGATTCTTTAATTTTAGAAAGAAAATTAGATAAATAATCTCTAACATAATTTCCGTCATATACTTGTTTGGAAATTAAATAATCCTTTGAAGATATATAAAATTGAACTTTTAAAGTAATATCATTCGAATTATTAAAGTTTTCTAAATTCTGTTAAGTAATTTGTTCTAACTGATTATTTTGATTATTTAAGTTATTTTGGTTGTATCCACATTATTTTTCATGACTAATTTTTGCTGCAACAGTTTTAAAAAATTCTCCACAAAAATCACATTGTTTATTTGGTGGTTGAAAATCATACAATTTATCAGATTGTAATTTAGATTTTTTATGAGATATCAAATCTGCAAGAGTTTTACAATCTTTTTCAAAAATCTCACAATAAGTTGAGTTTATTTTTGATAGAAAAAATATCTTTATTTTTATTTTTATTGATTTTTTGACTTTTTTATTATTTATTTTTTAATAATTGTGTAAACCTTTTTTATTTTTTAATGATTAAAAAGAGTAGTATTTAAAGCCATACTTTGAGGAGAAGATTCTCAACCTTTTTATTAAAAAAACAGGCCTGAATATTGTGATAAAATATTTAATGTATTTTAAACATTTAGCATATTTTATAAATTTTGTATATTTTTGTTTTTTATTTTTATTCAGATATTTCATATATTTTTCTTTTTATTTAATATACTTTTATGTTTATTATTTTTTTATTTTTCATGTCTTTGTATAGATGTTATTTTTTAGAAAAAACACATTTTTAGGCCCATCCCTCAAACTATGTTTTTTAATAAAAAAAAGTTGGGGTCCTGTCCTCAAAGTACCGTTTTACATACTAGTATGGGAGAAATGTGTACAGTGTAATGGTTTCAATTTTCAACAATCATATTTGCTTTTGACTACAATATATATTATTTTGCTTTAAATTTCTATAATTATTCTATAATTATTTTACCGTTCTATATGTTTTATGTAAGTATACACAAACAGTAATAATCCATTCCAAACTGCCTTTTGTAACCTTGTAAGTTACTTTAGTGGCCATTAAATTAAGACCACTATTAAAAAATAAAGATAAAGATTAAAGATATATATAAAATTCAGACCAAGTAATACAAGGGGATTTATTTAAAACTAAATGTTTACGTAATGTTATATTTGATAAATGTAAATTTAGAAGGATAACCCTTATTATCAAGTACTTCTTGTATACGCCTAGGCATACTTTCAACCAAGTTTTTACAATAATTTGGCATTATCTTCGTTCTCCACACTTGCTTCAAGATTTGTATTAGTTGCTGTTCAGAAGTTGGTTGATGAGCAGCAGTATTTTGCTTCACAATACACCAGCAGTTTTCAATAACATTTTAATCCGGTGAATTGGATGGCCAATTTGGAAGAACATTTACTATGTTATCACTGATAACTTATCAGTTAACCATTTGCGGACAATCTTTGTAGTGTGACAAGGAGCTGAATCTTGTTGAAGAAATGTAGCTCCTGTACTGTTAATGTGATTCTTGACTTTTATTATCAAGCACGCTTATGTATTTTTGAGCATTTATTGTCTCGCCTTTTTGGAATATATGTAGACTAAACGCTTCTTTTACAGTTATTCCTCACCATACCATCAAAGAGGGAGGGTGCCTAACAGTTTTCATAGTAAATTTGGGTTGACCGCTGGCCTGATGGTCATCTGACATAATTGTAACCTGTACTCCTTACTTGTTGGAACGTACTTTCATCTGTGAACATAACTTGATGACATCATTCAGCTGGTTTGTCCTTCAACTCTTTGCAGAATTTTATTCTTCCAGCTATTTGAGCTTTTGTCAATAGTGATTTTTTTGCTGGACGTTTTGCTAATATACCAAAATCTTTCAACAGTCGTCGACGTACAGACCGTGCACTTATGTCAATGCCTCTTTCCTTCGTTAGTTCTTGCAGACGACGTCATAGGACATGTCGTAACAACGGATTTCAAAAAAAGATCATCACGGCACTTCTTTTGCGAAGACGTTGACAATTCTTTCTTTAAGTGTTTTCCATCAGACATGCTTTCAATGCATTTTGTACAACGCAACGAGATATGTGTAGCTTTTTAGCAATATCACGCTGAGAATATCCTTTAGATTTCAGAGCTACAATCTGAACTTTTTTGAAATCACTAATATCTTGTTTATAACCCATAATCTAAAAAGCAAAACGAATAAATATAAATTCACTAACTTTTCATTAATTCGATATATTATCAATATCACTTAAGCATAATAAATATTTATGTATAATATTTTGGCTTAGTTGTCAATTATACGTAAAAAAAATTTTGTGTGGCCTTACTGTATATATATTTGAAAATAAACTATTAATTGCTTAAATTACTTATAAACATGGACATAATGTGTAGGGTTTTAAAAATTACTATCCAATGTAAGATTGAATTATCTAAGTTTAGTTAAATTAAATAATGTAAAAGATTATATTTTGTAGGATAAAAGCAACCACAGGGCGTTGAATTAGTTGGCATTTCTGTACATCTCGGAATATTTTTTAACTTTGAAAGAATTCATGGAACATTCTGTTCGGTGGAACATACAGAAAACCGATATTTACGATCATAGAAATAACCGAGTTTCATCTTCTTCTTTAAATCAATGATAATGCCTTCGATCTATCAAGCAGTGTTGCAAGTGGTCATGACAGCATTGCATATCATTAAGTAATTTCGCATTTGGTCAAGTTATTGTTGCAATCAATTAAATCACTATTGCATCTGATAAAATCGACATTGTTTCTGTAAAGGTTAAAATTAAATTAAAAAAAATGGTTCCAAAAATTTAATACATTCATTTATTATTAACAATCAATAATTTCACGATTTGCTGATTTGTTCAGATATCTCAACCTATCACGATAATTGTCTACAAAACACGGAATAGAAATGAAAAATTGAATCTTGAAAATTGAAGCTTATTTAGTCAACCTAAAATTAATCTCACAAGCATTACTTTAGTTTTCAAGAATTTAATGAACAAAAGAAAATTTTCGAACATTAAAACAATTGTATCACTCATACAGCATTGCATCAATTTATTTAGTGACAAAAGAATTACTTCTTTGTAGATTGTTAATGGATATCGTGTTATAAAAGTCTTAAAACGAAAAATAAATTTAAAATATCAACAATTGATTTCATTTCAATGAGGACTCCTTCAATAATAAATATTTTTCTATTTATTTATTTATTCTGCTTTGTAAAGAGTCTTGATATTCAAGAAAATTTAGACAAGGAACCGGGATTTTGTAAAATTCCATATCTTAACGGGAAAAGGTCTTGCTCATTTAATCTTAACTGGATTATTTTCAGAAAAAGTCTTATCAGCTCCAAAAATGTAAAAAGTGTTTTAACGTCGGATGTTGAAGTTGCTAAGCAAGAGTGTCTAATAAATGAAAAGTGTTTTAGCGTGGAAGATGCTAAAGAAAAATATAATTTAAATGGTTTTTCAACAACATATGATTTAGGAAATTCGTTGGACTTTCTCTATGTCTTAGCATGTTGCACAGGTACAAAAATATTTTTTTTGAATTTCATTAGAATTTCTCATTATTTAATTAAGTAATTTGTGTTGTGATTACAAAAAAAAATAAGAGAGAAATTACTTTTCATGAAAAATGTTAATGAAATTTGTAAAACATATACTTCTTTTTTTCTTTTTCTTCTTTTTCTTTTTTTTCTCATTATTATTATTATTATTATTATTCTAATAATATGTTTGTAGAAAAAAATCATTGTAATAAGAATCTATATATAAATTTAGGGAAGAATACTCAAAAATAGAAATAATGAAATATATTTATTAAAATATAAATATCAGATTAATAAAATCAGTAGTAAAAATAAAATATTAAATTACTTTGGTGCATATTGGTGCTAAGTCTGAAGAATATGGTGGATGACGAAAAGTTCGTAATTCATGTCCGAAAGTTTCAGAATAGTTTTCTTAACTTTTCTTCATAGGTATATAATATTTATTGTTAAAAGTTTGAAAGATTGCCTACTGAATTTTGCTAATATTTTATTTGAATATTACGTGGTGTGCCCAATAAATAGTGAGCCTAATGTAGAAAGCTTATTGTAAATTTAAAAATTTTATAATTATATAAAGTGCAATATATTATAGATGAATGTAAGATATTTTTATAATATATTAGTTTATGTTTATCAGTTAAATCGCGTTTTTTTAAATGTCTTTAAAAAATGTGCAATATTGGAGTGCTACCAATAGAATCTGGAAACTTTACAACGTGTTGGGGACCACATGCTGGATAACATCATCACGATGAATGAGATGCCTCTATCTCTCTATATTCCGAAGTCTAGAAGGGAATAAGAAGAATGGAAAATTCCAGGAGAGACCAATTCAAGAAAGATGAAGATATCATCACACAAAATCCTTAATGTTCTACATTTTTGAGATGCAAATGGCATTATTCTCACCGATTTTGCAGAATTACATGTTCATCTCAACAGTGAATACTATATCAACCTTGTGCGACAACCTAGGACACTATCTGCATGACAACGCACCTTTTCACACTAGTGGATTGTCAACAACAGCAATTAAGAATTGTGGTTTGATTTTGCTCCCACATCCTCCCTCCAGTCCAGACTTGGCTCCTTCCGATTTCTTTGTTGGTCAGACACCTCAAGCGGGAACTAAGAGGTAGAAAATTTCCATCAAAAGACGATTTGCAGAAGACTGTCACTGATTAACTGAACGACAAATCTCCAGATTTCTTCAAAAATGTCTTCTCGGAACTTGTCACTCGCATTAAAATTTTTTTTGAAGTTTCTAAGAACTTTATTGAAAAATAATTACCTGTTCATATTCATTTTTATTAATACAAAATTGTTTTGTGATCGTCTTTTGTTTTCTACGATAGGCTCAGTACTTATTGGGCACACCACGTACTTTTAAATGATAAGAATTATCTTATGTTCCTAGTGCTTTCCTACATTAAAATTTTCTCATTAAAATTTATTTTCGATATTAAGTTTGCTCAAAACTGATAAAATAATATTTACGTATTTTATGTTTTACATTGTATTGTTTATGCAACCAATAACTTTGTAATTTTGTATATTATTGAAATTGGATATTATGTTGTATATTTTGTATGTTATAGAAATTATTAAATAAATTACTTTTTTCGTAATTCTTTTCACATTATTATTAATAGCTGATTTATTTTTTATAATATTTTTGTGATAGCGTGACAACTATTATTTTAATATATTTTATAAAAATTCTATAATTGTAATAATGAAGAAATAAGCTCCACTATTAATTTGAAACATGTTTAATCTATTGAAATTGTAAAACATTTCCTTAAAACTACTTAGATAAATTAGTGATTTCTGTTCTGAATTCTTAGACAGTAACAATATAGTAAAAATTAACCATCATAAAATAATATCTTTGATATTTAGAATGTTAATTAGTCATCCTTTCCGTTCTGATAAAACAGAATTATTTCATAAAATCTTATCAAGTCCAAATTATATAGGTTATAATAATTTGATTTTATTTCTAAAACAATTTTTCTTTAACCAGGATTGTAATTTATAAAATATGCTTTGGTTTTGGTTTTAGTAAAAATGTTAAAATCCTAAAAGATGGATCAAAAAGTGGAGTTACTGAGTTTAGGTCTTAACGTGTGAAGGTTGCTTATTTGCGCGTTCGTTGATATTAGTTAAAACGATTAAGAGAACGATTTGACTTTTAATACTTTTATTTTTGTTAAAATAAAGCTTAAATTACAAACGTGTGATATCATCCCTGATTGATTGAAAAATAATTTATTAATTATATTTATTATTAATAAAAATCTTCTCGCTCTTAGGCTCAGAGGTTCTAGATGCAAGAAGAAAAATGAAATAAGAAAAAAAGTTTTAGGTCATTTTATTTAGGAAAAAGAATTGTATTATTTATCTAATTTTCATATGAAAGAAAAATATAATTTTTTGAAAACTTAAAAATAAAAAAGTATTTTTGATTAAAACTGATAAAAAATTTTAGTAGACTATTGATAAAAGTCCTTTAGATTTTTGATTAATTAATTCATGAAAAATTTCAGTGGGTATGAGATAAAAGCTTTGATTGATAATTAAATCACAATAAATTACTTTCTTTAAAATGTTCATACTACAAATAATACTAGATACTATTACTATATTTGCTAATAAATGATATGATCGCATAAATTAACTATTGATGAACGTACAAGAGTGATAGTAATGAAAAAACGTGGAATAAGGTGTCGTCAAATTGCAAAAAAACTCCAAATTGCTGTCAGAACAGTCACTAGAATTATGAAGAAAGTACGTGAAACAGGTACTATGAAAGACAAAGTTAGACCAGGTCTTTCTAACTTTCTTTCTTTCTTTCTTTTGATCAAGTCTCAAAAATCAACGTCTAACATCCTCTGAACTAAAAATGGAGATTAAAAATTACTACGGAGTTTCTGTAACAGCAAAAACCGTGAGATATATTCTCTGTAAGTTTAGATTGCGTGGTTTGGTGGCTGTCAGAAAGTCATTGTTATCAGAAACTAATCGCAAGAATAGATTAGCTTTCGCTCTTGACCACTTGTCATGGATGGTTAGATAAGAGCTCGTTCAATTTATTTTGTGGAGTTAAACGCATCTATGTACGAAGAAGAGAAAATGAAAAGTACTTCCAACAGTATCAATCCAACAGTGAAATTTGGAGGAGGCTCACTCATTGTGTTAGTGTGCATGTCCTTCGCTGGAGCTGGTTGCCTCTTCCACTCACTGAGATTATGAATCAACATTTGTATATAGATGTTCTGAAGAATCAAATGTTGCCATCGACAAGAGAATTATTTGGTCGTAATAAATAAATAATAAACACATTTCAACACCACAATGCTACAAGTCATAAGGTTAAACTGGTCACTGACTTTCTTGCTCGCACACATGCGGAAGTTTTGAATTAGCCAGCCCAAATCCGAGATTTAAATCCCATTGAGCTCCTATGGAATATTCTCTTTAAGAAGGTACAAGGAAAGAAACCAATTAGTCTAAAGCAACTATTTAATGAGTTAAATAATGCTTGGCAGCTTATCACTCCAGAGGAAACCTGCAGCTTGATGGATTCCATGCCACGGTATGGACGGGCAGTTATTGCATCCAAAGGTCAGCAAACAAAATATTGACGGTGCATGCAAAATTCCAGATTTTATGTATTCTAATATTAAATGTATATTTGTATAAAAATAAATAAATATCAAGTTTTCTATTATTTTCTAACACCACCAAAACCAAATTTGTAAGAAGTGTTAAATTATAAAATATGAGTGCATCTCGTTAGGTAGTAATGAGCATTTAAGGAGATTACAAATAAGGACGAAATTGAGGTCAGGATAAAATAAAAGATGTATTTTATAAAAATTACATTGAAATAGGTTGTTTTTTGAGGGAAGAGAAAAAAGCAAAATTGTTAAATTAAAAGTGCAAGAATTAATGTTTGGATGAATTTGAAAAGTTATTAAAGAGATAAGGTATACCGTATTGCAAATAAAAGAGATAATTTGGAGCAGAAGTGTTGGTTCAAAAGCCTACAAAAAATGTAAACTAAATATGGACGACGAGCTCCAGTGTCTCAAGTGAAAGTTATTTGTGCATAGCCAGATCTTTTCTGTATTACTTTTCTTTTCTTTATTTCTTTACAATAATTATTTTCAGGAACTGCAGATATTTTGTTATCATTATCATTTATATGAGTCTTAACATGAATTAAGATTCATTCTGTTACCTATACTATTTTTGATAAGCATATTAAATAATATTAATATTATGAGTACCCATAAGTAATCAATTATTTAAGTGACAAAACAGAAAAGAATTTAAATACATTTATTTCTATTTTTAATCGATTATATAATGTCCATCGTTGTCTAGGATCTTTTGCCATTTTATTGGTAGAGTCTCCATTCCCCGGCCATAAAATTCTATATCCTTTGAAGAGAATTATGATTTTAGGTGAGTTCGAACATCATCGGCATTTTTGAAATTTTGATTCTTCAGGGAATGTTCTATGAACAGGAATAAATGAAAATCCGATGGCGCTATGTCTGGAGAATATGCGGGATGTGTTAAAACCTCCCAATCTAGCTGCCTTATTTTTTCTTGGGTTAATTTTGCTGCATGAGGTCTTACATTATCATGTTGCAATATTACCCATTTTCTGTTAACCAAACCTGGTCGTTTTACGAACAATTGTTTTCGTAATCTATTCAATTGTTGGCAATACAATTCAGCCGTAACTGCTTCTCCTGATTTCAATAGTTCAAAATGAATTATGCCACCACAATCCCACCAAACGCACAATAATACCTTCTTTAGAGGGAAGAATGGTTTCGGAATGGGTACGGCTAGTTGATTTTGAGAAAGCCATTGCTTGGTGCTCTTCTTGTTGTTGTACAAGACCCATTTCTCGTCACCAGTAACAATCCTTCTTAAAAACGGATCATTTCTTTGTCTGCACAAAAGAGATATGCAGATTGTACGCTGTTGATCTTTATTCATCTCCGACAATAGGAAAGATGTCTCCCATATACGCTACCTGTAAACCTTCCAGATTTCTTTAAGATGTCTTTGAACTGTTGACCAAGTAACTTGAAGAGTTTTTGCTATATCCCGGATACTCATTTTGGGATTCATTTCCACCAGTCCTTTTAGAGCGTCTTTATCAAACCCTACCGGGCGTCCAGTTCGAGCGCTATCAGACAAGCCAAAATCACCATTTGAAAATTTTCAAAACCAATGTTGGCACTTAATGACTTTTAATACGTCTCTATACACATCGTAAATCTTCTTTGTTGCAACGGTTGCATTAACATCCGATCGAAACTGAAACAGTATACAATAACGTAAATGTTCCTCAATTGGTTTATTCTCCGCCATTTTATATCAGAATAATAAAAACGTTTGAATTTAATTATAATCAATATTCAAGGTTAATGATTGTAATTTAACGTAATAAAACACGTATTTATATATTCAGGGTCTGAGCTATAATAGAATGAAGCAAACAATGCATACTAAAAATAATGTATTACTTATGGGTACTCCTAATATAATTTTTAATAATTCAATATAAATATATCTTGATCTTGTATTTGTTTTAATAATTTTATAAATAAAATATTATGATAATTATTAATATAAAATTTGATATTTATATCCAAAATAAATGTTGAGTTTATAAAATTTACACAAAATAATCTGTTATCAGACTTTAATGCTAAATTTAAATATTTTGGGGCTTCTAATAAATAATTTTATTCATCAAATATTCTGCCAATTAATTATTATGGAATTAGAGTCGAAAATTTTTATAAATGATAAGCACTATTAAAAAATAATAAATTAAAACCCAATGCACTTTTTACAGTCAAAATGCGTAATTATTAAAAAAATAATGTGCATTCCTGCTTCGATTTATTAAGTAATAATGTGAGAAACAGTACATAAATTGTCTTCTTCAATGGACGAAACCCTTGAACGCACTAATAACATTTCCAAGGTATTAAACTAGATGAGACAATATCAGGAAGTGGTGACTTTTATGTAATGTTTAAACGCTAATGGAAATGTCAAAATATTTGTCAATAATTTTTATTATCTTCCACGAACATAAAAATTTAATAAAATTATGTATTCTAAGTACATAAAAAATATTTTACTTTTTTCAGCTGAAACATTTTCATTATATTTGTTTTTGTTCCTTAATTTTAAATTTAAACATTTTATTCTTATACACAAATAGCCTAATAATTCAAAATAATCCTGGCTCAAGTGAAAAGGTTTAAATTCGGTTTGGTCCTGTTTTGTTTTAAAGGACTAATTATAATTATTTTAAAGGTGATATAAAATAAATTTTAAAAAAATTTCAATTTTTAATTTATGATATTAAATAAGTAATAATTTTTATCTAAATAATTTATTAAAAAGGTAATAATCCTCTTCAGGGCTACAAGTATTGATTGCTGTAGTTAGAACGTAAATAAAATAGATTTAATTTTGAAAATTCTAAATAGCTCATTTATATAAAGCGAGACATATCGTAATAAAATGATTCTCAATACCAATTAATATCATCACAACTAATAAAATAGTTTTTAAGTTTTCATAAAATGGATAAACAAACTCAGAACCTGTCCAAAACCAAAAATCTCAAAAAAAATGTCATTAGAAATATAGGATATTAATTCTTCACAAATAATGAGTAGAGAATATATTTATCACTTTTAAAGGAAAAACATTAGGCTTCTTTTTCAGTTCAGTGCAAGAAATAATAATAATAATGATATATTACTAAACAAATATTCATAAAAATAATAATCACCACATGTTGAACAAAATATTGTACTTTTTATAAATCAAATCTCCTCTTCGTGAATTATTCTCCATTCATTGATGTACTAATTTTCTAATTTATCATGAATCCAGAAGATGCAGGTTTCCAATATTTCTGCAATTAATGTAAAGGTTAATCCTGTGAAGAAAGCACATATTCCTCCCATTTGACTTAAAAGGGTGTTCATCTCGACTACTAGGCTTTCTGTGAAAACCCTCATCTTTTCTTTCATTTCAACCATCACATAAACTTCCTTGCATTCATTTTTTAATTTTATATTAGAATCAAGACTTGGTGTTGTTGTTGGATCCAAATTTGGTGTTTCTGTTATATCATTTGGAGTGTTGTTGCAAGTGACATTTGTGGATCTTATAAATAATTCATTTATTATACAATTAAATGATGTTATGCATCTGTCGATGTCGTCTCCACACCTTCCAATCTCAAAAAATAAACTTTCAACTTTTTTACTAAATGACGATGTATAATAGGGTCTGGTTTTATGTACAATCTTATAATTCATTTTCGTACATTGTGGTAAGCATTGAGAAACAATTTTTTCTGAAAAACTCCTCTTAACTAATTCGACACAATTATAAAGTGTATCATTGTCTGAACATAAGTTAGCAGCTGGATAAAATGGATCACTGATGGGGAGAATATCAACGAAACATTTACATTTTTCAGATATCTTGTTTTGAATAAATAATTCTTCACATAAACTTTCTGTGGTTGGTTCAAAAGATATTCCATAGACATTGGTATTGAATTTTTCCACATTGCATGTGGCCGTATTCCTCCCATTTAAGAATACGTTATCCTTTGATTTTTCAACAATATAATGATTTACATCTGAGCAGATAACCGGTACTTCGTAGTCGACATTGAATGGATAGTCATCTTGATTGTGTACGTAAACATTGAGTATCTGATATCTGCCATCAGAATAGAAATAGGAAATATATTCGTCCATCTTAAAATGGTCTATTAATTCATTTGTTGGTCTTTGTGCAAACGAAATTATAATATACATGTGAAATGAGATCGGAGAATTTAATTCATCAGAACGATTAATCTAAATTGGAACATTAAGCATGATAATTATATTGTTTTATTGAATTATATACTGTTATTTAAATATAGGGTGTCCGGTAAATCACATACCAAAAAAGTTAATATCTCTGTTGATTTTAAGCAAATGTAACAAACTATTTTAAATATAAGTGTAATATTCGAAATTTAAATTTTATATGAAATCAATAATATGCTGGTCCAAGAAGACCTTCCAAAATAACAGAAAATAAAATTAAATACGTTAAGCAATTTTTGGATATTGAATCTTCAAACAGTGTTCAGTTGTTGCACGAAAGGCAGATCTATCCAAATACCAAACACATCGAATTATACGATAAGTCATCGATTAAAAACTATACATGATGCACAGTATACGATATTTATATGAGAAAGATATGGACTTTCGTTTGGGAATGTCGGAAAAGCTGATACCGATTCTTGAAGATCAGAAAAACAATGGGGAAATATTTTTAATATCAGATTGTTGAACTGAAATGTCGTTTTCTTTAACAAGAAAATTTATTATGAAAACTAGAGTAATACAAATTTTTCCAGTATGTATTTTCCATCAATGTCAATTATCTATCACTAACTCCCATATAATCAATTGATACCTCTCTCGAAGAATTCAGTTGGTTGTGACTTGAAGAAGTTGAAAACCAAAGTTTTGATTTTGTCTATGTTTTGAAATATTTTCTTTCTCATAAGTGTTCCATCGACCGGAACAAATGATAATCGAATGGAGGAAGGTCTAGTTGGCAAGTTTGGAATATAAAAAAGTTAAAACCTTAAAATTTCAAACAATTTAGTAATTAAACTGCTATGAAACAAACAATTTCAAAAATAATCAGAAACGGATTTTTGCATGTTATGGAATATTTATTTACCAATGCAATACATTAAAAATATGTTCAGTATTTTGCAGTTCCACTGCACAATTTGATTACTTCTTTCAAACGAGTTGGTATAATCTAAATCAGGTTATATCTCTCGTGGAATTGTTTCCCATTCTGGCCTGACCAGTTCCCATAAATCTTTTTTGTTGCTAATACCTTTTCATGAATTCTTCTATCAATATAGTCCCATATATGTTCAACCGAAATAGAGAGATTGTGGTGACCAAACCGAGATAACAGGTATCGATTTTGTTCTAGCCACATTTTCACCGACTTTACTTTATGACATTGAGCATTATCTTGTTGAAATAGATATTCATCATGTGGATACAGCCTAGAAATAGATTGAAGCAAATCATTTTTCAAAATCTCTTGGCAACATGCGGCATTTGTCTGTGACATTTACTAGAACTCTCACACTTCAATGGCTGAAGCAGCTCCAAACCATAAGTCCATCACTAAACTTTGATGTTTTTGCAAGACATTCCGGTAGGAAGACTTCATTTGATCTTCTGATACATATTTCTGGTCGACCTGACAATAAACAAAACCTAGATTCGTCAGACAAATTCACTGATCTCCAATACTTAAATGTTTCATTTTCATAATTCTAAACCAATGGAGATCTTTTGTAAATATTAGCAGGAGATAACAACGTTTGCAACGGTATCGATGGAACCTAAGCTCGAAAGTCTGCAATCGACGATAAATTATCGTTTTGCTTATGTTGAAACCCGTAATCTTTTTAAACTCTGAGGATAGGAAACGTTGATATTTTTGGATTTTTCAGTCAACATTTTTAAACATCTGACATTCCTTGGAGCGTTTTTAATGGCCTACCACTACCTTTTGTTCTACATACAGCCTCAGTTGTACATTCTTTTAAAATAATCTTCCGAACAGCAATATGGGAAACAGATAACTGATATTTTTCCAAAATGATTCTACTTATCTGACTTTAGGAAAATTCTGAGTCGCGAAATGAACATACCTTTGAATGGTTTTCATGTGTTGAATTCATTACTGTGTATTTCTTAGCCATAAGATAAAGATACTTTATGGTGAAGTTTAAAAATATCTTAATTCAGTATTATAAAAATAAAAAGTCAAATTTTTTATTTGGGAATTTTCAAACCAAATAATTTGAAGTTTGAACGAATTTCATTTTGAAGTATAATTAAGCAAAATTATTAAACTTATTTCAATTATATTTCATCTAAACTTAAGTAACCTTTAATAAATATCTAAAGCAATGTGATTGTTCCTGCTGACAATTAAATGAAAAACACACATCTTTACTTAAAAATTGTATCCCAACACTATTCTACATGAAATTAAATTTTAAAATTGTGTCCTGGCTTTAATTACTAATGTTTTACAACATGCAATAAACCGTTTCTGATTATCTTTAAAATAGTTAATTTTATAGTATAAATAAAAAATTGAAATTTTAAAGGCATTAACTTTTTTATGGACAGTAGCTTATCTTCTTTGAAAAAAATTTATTTAATAAAACTGATGCAACAAATCTCTCATCAACTCAGTCGAACATGTTAATGATTGATTTGAAGATTATCATCTGAACTACTGCACCAGCCTTGTCCTTTACAAACACCTGGTCTGAATGTCATGGAACCATTGTGGTCCATCGTCGAAACTGAATTGAAAAAAATATTCCGTACTCCTTAGTTTCTTGAATAACTATCAGCTTTTATACACGAAGATTAGCGAAATATTCTACTTCACACCATTCAACACTTCTGTGAGTATATTCCAAGAAGAATAAAATCTGCTTTATTTGCGAGTGGCATCACAACTCCTTATTAATAAACATTTTACGTATTTAAGTCTGTTTCAAGTATTTTTTATAGTATATTTTTATATCTTATAATGAAAATTAAATGCCATTAATATTATTATTAAGTGCTTTCACTATTTTCTCCACGTGGTATATATATGCAAGGTGGCACAAAAGTAACCTACTGACTTTAAAAATTCATAAGAAATTAATTCTTTTAAAAAACTATTTTAAACAAAAATGGAATTCAGGAAATTAATGTCAAACAGATATCCAATTTGTCAGAAAACGACAATAGTATAATTATAGTTTTCAAATAAAAACTCTTACCAGGTTGAGTCAAAAGTTATTAGCGTTTTATTAATAAATTGAAATTGTTTTACTGCTTCATTATTACTATATTTTTTGGCGCAATATTATATATCATTTTAAAGCTC